>JASCZW010001272.1:0-114478 GCA_034211315.2 Aedes japonicus
CAACGTACAACCTCCGAGTTGAAGAAGGTGTAAAGTCTTTTTCTTTACACACACACCAAAATCAGTCAGCGACGTTGGGCTGGGCATTTCGTAAGAGTGTCGGACGATAGCTCAGTTGAAATGATTTCCGAAAACCGACGAGCACAATCAGATGCAACTGGGGCGTGACGTTTTATAAATGAAGATTCAATATTCCTATTCGGTAAGAGAAAGGAAGGTAGTCGGTAATTTGGTATGTTCAAACCACGAAATGCTGAACTGCAGACCATTAAGACTAGTTAATTTCCGAATTCCACAATTCAATCCCCTAGCAAAAAACCTTAATGCTTCAATTTTCCACTATCAAAACCGATTAAATCCCGGGACTATAACAATACAATCCGCCAGCTCAATCATCATATTGTCCGTATCCTCTCTCGGCAGCAAACGTTGCTGCTTTCAATAATCTGCACTCCAGAGTCTAGACGTCCAGAGTGGAGTTCGTAGTTCCACTGCTGTTGACTGCAGTGACCAGCGAATATCTGATCCTCGGTTGCATGGAAGAAGAAGATGGGGGAAAAAATGAAGAAGTACCTCGCGAAATCGCTTCGTCCAACGATAAAAATGCAAATTTAATATCCTGCAACACTTTTTACGGTGGCTGACTTTATAAAAAGCCTTTCCTGCTCGCCTCCGCCGCCCAATCCCGGATTTCCCGTCTTCCACTCTTCCATCCGCCTCTTTCAGTTGATTGTGTACGTACAGCGCAGGTAGACCGTAGTTCCAATTCCGAGAACACAAACGTTGTGCTGCAACCCTCGAAGCGAAAAAGTTGTGGCCCGTGCCTCCGATGATATTAAAGTGTATCTGGCCACGGTACTGTCCGACGCAGCAGTGGGTCCGGAGGGAAGGGGTGTGGGTGGCAATTGGTTCCTTTGAGAGAGAGGACCCACTCGCTACTTCGGAGAATAATGGAAATTGGATTTCGCTGGCTCTGGCTTTGCTTTGCTGAGTGCGCTGGAAACAAGTCGAGAAAGGAAGGACTCGAGAAGAGATATTGCGCAACTTTCCGAATCTCCTTTTTCTGGTCCGGGTCGGTTGTGGGGATTCACTTACTCGCAGGATGGTGAGGATTTCCTGCAAATTGAAGTAGGTGAACATTCTGATTCGTGCCTTGTTTGATTTGAACCAAAACGGAGCCGGTCGGCCAGAAGAGGTGTAATTGCCAGCACTCGATTGTTTTTCTTGTGTCATCAATTACGATATTCCGAAGGGAGGACAATTCGAATAGATGGTGGTTCATTCGAGGAGCAGCCGATCTGGACGGTTTCCTGTATTTGTGTTGGCAAAATAAGAAAAGTAAATGTACAAATAGGGGTTTTGCATGTTTTTGGCACACAACAGATTCCAACCTTTCGCGAGGTATTTTCGCTACGTCGTGCACTCATTTGACGTTTGTTTGATCCGCGCACTCAAAAAAAGAAATCGCCACGTTGTTTTTCGTGAAATTTTGACGAAACTTCCAACTGAACTTACGTAACCAAATCTTCTTCGTGGAAACAACGTGTCAGATTTATCAGTGTGAGTCCTCTATCCGTTACACTCAACAGAATCATACGGTACGGCTAGAAGAGTGGCTTTAAAAAGTGTGGAAACTTCTCAATTGAATATATAAAGTGATGAAAGAATTAAATAGAATTAAAGGTGTTTATAAAAATCGGTTGCCGAAAACAGTCGAACAACTACACAGAAGCCAGCATTTCGCCTACTTGCTTTTAAAACATCATACTAAACATGTTCAAGAAGAAAAAACCGGCAGCCGTTCGATAAAACACACCCTAATGACTGCAGAACCCCCGCCCCCCTGCCACAAACCCATCAAATCCGGGAAAAGGGTTCACGCAACTGCTCTGATTGCGGAAGAAAGCGTCGCAGATGTTCGCTTTCAGCCGCCGCCGCCTACCGCCCTGTAAGTCGGTCGTTGGTGGCCGTAAAGCAACAGCGCGAACGGAAGTGGAAGAAATCATCAGACGCAGCAAGCAAAGCGAGAGGGAACTTGTTCCGGAATTTTATGGCCGTTCGATTGTTGTTCACCGTCTTGAGAACGGAAAAAGGAAAAGAGGAGGAAAGTTGTCGTCCTTCGAATTTGACCTGCGTCAGACCTGACGCCAAGGGACTAAGGAGGGCTTCGATGCTGAAAATTAATTACTTTTTCTCTGTTGCAATTTTCTGTCCAGCAAAGGAAAAATGAAATGGGTAGTTGGAGCCAGTAAGGGAGCGCCGTCAAACATGCTAGATTGCAACAAGCGATCAGCGCTGAAGGGAGGTTACCTTACAACTTTTTTGCATTATGAACTTGAGTTTGCTTTCGCAAAATTAAATTTTTATCAATATTAAAGTGGTAGCTGGCTACAGCCGGACGGTCAAGTTGGGTCTCCTAGAGCGTTCAGGGATAAGGTTTTTTTAAAATAGAATGGCTAAACCAACCGTCAACAGAAGACCACTCACCGTTTTTGGATACTCGGCAACTGAAACTTCCGGCATGGGTCCTCCCGAACACAAAAAATTTCAAACAGTTCAGCGGAGTACAACACAGTTATGTGAACCCAGCTGGCACATTCCGTCCACATATCATTCAACGTGCAGAATTTATATCGTATGATGGCTGGCTTTAAATTCACCACTACGGCTTGGTTGACTGACTGCCCTGGCCAGTCGCTCGTTAGCAAACAGCCAGCTGAGTAATCAGCTACCTGTATAAGAATTGCTAGCGAGTGCACCCCGAGGTACTTGCCACTGCCAGCTGCCAATCCAATACCGGCTCATTGCTGCTCCAAACATCGTCAAGCCTGCCGAACAATTTAAATATTACGAGAAGGTTGTTACTCGTTATAGGGTGTGTGTCCCTTGAGCCTAATATGCACCGATTGATTTACATTTATTATCATAACTCGTAAAGACACAGTTGGCTGTAAGCAAAATTCAACTAGTTATACGCTTGCTTAGATAAGTTTAATACGAGCGTTCGGTAAGTTGTATACAGAGAGTTACACAACTCATTTTATAAAGTTAGAAGCTTTTCAGGGGATATGGATGTAATGCCGGTCTATAAGCACCAAATTGGGAGCTATTCATGGATTCAACTTCGTTCTTTTCGACAGATTTATTACTGGCTCTCTCTGTCTCTGTACGGTTACTATATTTTGACTTTCTTTTTTTAATTTATTGTATTGCCAGTTGCATTGTTTCTCTATCTAACAGAAAATTTCACTAAAAAACTAAAATAAAACTGCTTTGAAAAATTCCAGTGATTTTGATATATCGGTCATTCGATTACGAAAACATTATTTGTTTATTTGTTTATTTGTTTCACTTTTTTCATCTGACTTGCAGTCTTAATGAAGTTTTGATGGGGAAAAGTCTGAATGATTCGGCCGCATGCAGATACCGCATCGTGGAGGCGAAAAAACCCCATATCTTTTCTAAATGATCAAGTACAACTACAAACCTAAACAGAACAAATAGTATGAACGTAGCATAAAATTAAACATTTATGATTTACATAAGCAGTAAGTAAAACCATGAATTCACTCTCCCCATAAAAATGTTAGGAAACACCAGAAAACATCCTAATTTCTTCTTAGCGCTTTTTCGAAAGCTTACGCTTGAATGTTGCAGCAGAAGCGTGGAATTAAAAGAGCATGTACGATTAGTTGAAGCTAGCTGACAAGAAGCGTATTAGATTATGCTGACCTTACATAGCATGACGGGACTCCAGATGCAGAAAGTCTCGTTGTCGAAAGATTCGTTTTGGTGCGTAGATGTTTAGCTGTGCAAGGATTTCCGACGAATCTGTATCTCCCAAAACGACTTTAGCTACAAAAACTGCCTGCGCGGAATTTCTTCGTTTCTCCAAAGTCTCTATAACCAGTAGTCTACATCGATCTTCGTATGGTGGTAGATTGAGAAGGTATTCCCATGGCAGAGAACGGAGGGCGTATCTTATAAATTTTCGTTGAATTGTTTCGATCCTATCAATCCAACATGACTGGTACGGGGCACGGGCACCAAACCACGGCATTGGATTCTAAGATCGACCGCACCAGAGCGCAGTAAAGAGACTGAAGGCAGAGAGGGTCGCGGAATTCTTTTGCTATTTTAAAAATAAATCCAAGCTGTCGGTTAGCTCTGCAGATTTTGCAATCGGTAGGTCAGTGCTGGGTCAATGATAACTCTTAAATCACGTACTTTCTGGACACGTTCTTTTTATGCACCGGGAACATAATGGAAATTTTTCAAGCAGAAGGAAACTTGCACATTCGCAATGACATGTTGAAAAGAAGCGTCAAAGGGTGGACTAGAACGTCACAACATCTTTTAAATATACAAGACGGAATACCATCATGACTTGGCGATGGCAGATTTAGTGTGTTGGAGAGTAGCTTGTAGAGTAGTTCTCAGAGGGCAGACATCAAGCCGCGTGTTTCTGCAAGACTTTTATATTTGAGATGACGATGCCGAAAATTTGTTGAAAGCACTTTTGGAAATGATCTGCAAAAAAATATTGCACTTATCCAATGCAGAACTGGCAAAATCATTTCCCAAAGAAAATATCAACTGTTAATCCGTGATCCTTTCGTTTGGTGTTGACGAACTTCCAAAAATTTCTCATTAAACTATCTTGCGTACGTAGAGTGTAGCGTTTATACAACAGGCGATTGTATAATCGGTATCTCTGAATAGCTCGATTGAAAATTTGCTTAGCAAAAGGACAGTGGGATTTACCGTAACTACGGAGTGCTCTAGTTCTTTGTTACTTCAACCGTCGCAGGTGTGCATTGCCCCAAGGTGGTTTGGGACTTTGTCTACGTGGTCCAAACTAAGCAGGACTGATTATAGTCTCCAAGTAAAAGAGCGTGATCGCTGATTCCGAAATGTGAAGATACAGCTTCAACAGAGTCGATGTGGTTGGTTATGCAATTCATGTAGGTCTTGCGGTCAGGTGGAAAGATACAGAACTAAAAGGGTGTCCACGATGAAATTGCCACACACAAAATTGATTCGCAAAATTCGAGTTTTCATCCGATTGCCATCAAATTTTTCAGGGATTGAGAAATAACTATTAAACTTCATTTTACCATTTTACTCGTATTTTATTTACAGTCCATACGCAAATTCCCGCACCTTGGCCTTAACCCCGGCCATAAGATTCTGCACAACCTGTGAATCAACCGTTTTTTGCATGTAAACCCATACTTTCTTCAGTTCCTCGACTGTCTTCACTACCTTAGGTCGTTTAAGAAGGTGCTGCTTCATAATCGCCCAGTACTTCTCGATGGGGCGGAGCTCCGGAGTGTTGGGAGGGTTGAACATTTTCGGCACGAAATTGACCTTATTGTCCGCATACCACTTCAGCACGTCCTTGGGTAGTGGCATGAGGCCAAATCCGGCCAGAAGATTGTTGGGACGTTGTGGGCTGCCTTCAGGAGAGGAAGCAGCCGCTTCTGGAGGCGCTCTTTTATGTACACCTGTCCGTTCATCGTGTCCTGGGTCACGAAAGGTGCACTCCGCTTCCCGCACGTGCAGATGGCTTGCCAAACCAGGAATTTCTTCGCAAATTTGGACATCTTCTGAGTGCGGACATGCTCCGGAACGCTGAACATCGCTTGGCCGTGAAAAACAGGTTGCCGGGGATCTGTTTGAAGTCGGCCTTCACATATGTTTCGTCGTCCATGATGCAGCATTCAACTTTCGTCAGCATGTTGAGGTACAACTTCCTGGCACGGGTTTTGGCGGACTTGTTCTGCTTCTCGTCGCGATTAGGGGCCTTTTGTACCTTGAACGTTCGAAGCCCAGCCTTAGTTTTTGGCCTTCTGGACAAAACTTCGGCTTAAGTGCAGCTTCTTAGCCACATCCCGAACGGAGGCGTTCGGATTTCGGTTGAAGGCCCCAACTACGCGGTTGTGATTTTTGGTGTTGTACGGAATACTTTTTCCTTCACTTCTGGGCTTCCGATCGGTGGTCAACCGTTCCTCGAACCGCTTAATCACTCGCGACACCGTGGAATTCGCGATTCCCAACGTTTTAGCGATGGAACGATGCGAGAGATCCTTGTTCTCGTGATGAATGCGCAAGATTTTATCACGCACGAGCTGTTCTTTCGACTCCATTTCCGCGAGTTTTAATCACAGGACTTTAAAACTTGCAGGATGTGAATAATGCACTATGAACTAAATCCACCCAAATTTTCATTAAATTCTACTCAACGGTTAAAAAGTTAGAGCAATTTCATAGTGTGGCAATTTCATCGTGGACACCCTTTATACTCACTGAACAGTAGAGGAATTTTATCTTGACCCAGAGCTGCTCTAGTGAAACATCGACTGGCGTAGGATCCAAAGAACAGTTCAGGTTAGTAGATGCAGCTATCAACACTCCACCACTTCGAGATTTTTTGCTGTTCAGAGAACTGCGGTCATTTCTAAAGACAGTGTATGACTGGCACGTTTCTGTGAAAACAATGACATCGTTATGCGGTTCATTTACAGCAAGGAAAACATAATCGATTTTTGATCGTAAACCCTTAACGTTCTGGTAATAAACCCGCCATCGGTCACTTCTGGCAGCCGAAATGTTGTTCTCAGAGTTTCAACAGCATCAGGGAGTAGACTATTCTGATGGGAAGATTCGTCGAGCGCAGGCTAGATGGACAGCTCAGGAGTTTCCAATGTGCTAAAAGAGGTGCCTTCCGGGTGCGGTAAAAAGTTGAGAGATGAGTTTTGTACATCGCACAACAAAACTGCGTCCATGACGTCGTACGGCTGAGAGTTGAAATGTTTTCAGAGGATGCAATGTTCGTCATCGAGTTGTATTTGCCTGGTAAGGCAACCCAAGTAGCACACCACGATCATAATTAGTTGCTGCAACTTGATTATGACTTACAAAGGCACATTTATGTTTTCTCAACTTAATGGCAACATGTGTGCTACTAGGGAAGCTGGAAGATTCCTTTGCCCGACCCGAACACAGGGTCAGGACGACTGAAGAACGCTGGCTGCAGTATCTCGACTGTGTCGGGGGGCTCAGGAGCTTCCAAAAAGCCATACGATGTGCGTCCTGGGCTCGTCAATATTGATTGGTGCGTAGTGCTTGACATGCTTGAGCTGCAAGGCGAGAGAACATCAGAGCAGAGAATGCGCTTATTAAATGGGTACTTGCCTAGAAAGCACAACTCAGTTGCTTATAATTCATTCTATACATATTTTGTTCCTTTGGTTTGCGTTAAGTTGAACCATTTGACGAATATACAACCGTAAACTATCCGATACCAGAAACCGTCATCTTGGATTCCAAAATGAAGTCGGGCATCGATTTCCAGACTTAATTGGCCGCCAGGACCTCTACTTACAACTTGTTCAAGATATTCATATATACAATAGCCCCGCGTAGTGAACCAATTTCGGACTACAATCCACCAACCAAAAGGCTTTGACCTATTGAACAACTTTGCTCAAGATCAACTCCAAATTAATTAGACCTCCTCGAGTTAACCCTTACCCTTTCAAATAAATTTCTTAAAGGCACCATGCATCTTTAAAGATAAAGTCACAAGAATATTACAAGTTCAAATGATATTGGGTCAAATTGCAGTAGCCGGTTGCCACCACCCACTTTCAGACAATGATGCCCTTTTTGAAAAGTATGAAATCATTTCACAAAATCGGCAGCACAAAATTCAAAAAAAATCTTATTTTAACCTCAAATCAAGCACATATTGTTTCAAATGCTTCATGAACTTCCGCGGGGTTTAAAGGTTCCTCCAATTTTCTAGCAAAACTTTAAGGTAGTCTTTTAAGCTTTTAGTTTAGCTTAGCTTAGCTTGACTGACTGCACGTATCAAGGTTGCTAATCCGTGATTGATCATAATCAGTGAAATAGCACAACGAATCAACTGAATGGGGCTGGGAGTAACCGGCCATTCTCACTGTACACTTTTCAGTGACTCAATTTCGATAACAATCAATAACGACGCCGGCCATGTCCTTGCAATTAGGTGGGAATAGGGAAGGAAGGTTAGTGTGACCTTTGTTTTTTAGGAACCGTCTTTACCTCTGCATCCATCACAAAGGTCACAGGAAGGATGTGTTTCTATGTTAGTAGGTGGGGCTCGATAGATCAGGACTCACCTTGATAAGTGATGTGATCAAATAATATAGTTCATATAATTCAGGGGACAAAATGGATAACAATTACCTGTTTCCCTCCGCATTTTTGAAGGCACTTACCACCTCTCAATTTTCTGAAAATCCATTGCGAGGTCCGACTGGTTGGCGTTCTGCTTCTTCCAAGGTATCTAAATGGTGCCTATCCAAGCCCGCCAAAAAAAGTTCTTTTAGAAATTTCTTGTACAAAGTGAAAAGTTCTTGTAGAAAGTTAAAAGACTATATGGCCCCACATATTAATTTTTTGTACACATAGGAAGTATGTGTGGGTACAAATAGGTATCATTTGTTGATTATATTGCAAAAAGTCATGTGTGACACATATCCAAAAATACTAGCATGTATACAAATATTTGCTGAGCCCGATAAGTGGTGCTACGCATGCAATTAAATGAATTATAATTTAATATAACTGGCACGTTCATGGTTGTTTTTAGGAATGTTTTTTTTTTGTCTTGACTAAGAAAGGGTTCAAACTTCTATCAAAACATACTTTTAACCGAGAAATACAAATTTTGTATTTAATTACCTCGATAGTTCTCATGTTTGGTTGAAATTTATATTTCATTTGTATGAGATCCCCTTTCCCAGAGAGTTTGTAAGGAGCATCCTCCCTTGTAGAGTTGGAGGGATCTTGAAGAACCATAGAAACATTTCTTGCTTCCAAAATCCTCCACATGAAAAGTTTGGTTCCATTGGTTCCATGGTTAGTTCTCGAGTTATGCAGAAATTTATGGTTAGTTTGTATGAGAGCCCTCCCTCTTTCAGAAAGAGTAGAGGTCTCAAGCTACCATAAAAATACTTTTTCTTTCGAAAACTTGCACGTGATAAATTTGGTTGCATTTGCTTCATTAAATCTCGAGTTGTGTAGAAATTTGCATTGCATTTATTTGGGAGCTACCCCTTTCAAGAAAAGGAGGGGTCTCCATAGATACACTTTAGTCTTTCTAAACCTTCAGAAGCCAAAATTGACAGACAGACAGACAGACAGACAGACAGACAGCGTATCATTTGCCAAAACGGACTCTGCCACCAACCCAACCCTATTATTCTATATTCGTGGAAACGCAAAGGACTCCTTAGCTTCCAGTTTTATGAATGTAAAGTCAACACATTTCTACTCTTTTCTTATATATTGTTATATATTGATTAGGATCTCCCGGTTTTACACATTGAGGATGTATGTTAGTCCCAAGCATCATCTGTTGGTTCTATGTGTAATTACAGCTCATCTAGCAATCACGGAGTAGCAACCTCGGGCGGTCAAACATGCTCATACTCATGCTCGACTTTTGAAGTCTATTTAGCTTTGATCTTTGTTTACGTGAACAATCACCAGTCGACGAGAATTGGCGCTAAAATAATAGCTCTTCTGGTTTGCTGTCAAATGAGATTTTGAATCACATTGAAGGCAAAACAACAAATATGCCAACACTTGATGTTCGTATTGTTTTGACAGGTCGGCTTTCTGAGATGTTGTTTACGCGGTGATCGTTGCTATGCGCCTGGAAAGAATGTGCTTTTTTCATAGTAATTTCCATGCATCCTTTGATTGATTTGTGAAATGTCGGTTTGAGCAGATTAATTTGAAATTTTCGTTGTTGCAATCTCCTTTAATTAACACTTGTTAATTTTGACGTTTTTCTTATTTCGACAAAGTCTGCTCGAATTTCAATTCATCTGAATTTTTGCTCGAGCAGAAATTCACTTAAAGAGACAAACCTTTTTCGCTGTACAACAGAACCAGACCGCGCCACGATGGCGACCACTCAAAGCACGGGTCGCAACCAAATGCGTGCAGAAACCAACCTCAGATTTATTGGGGTGTGTTCCCTGCTCGGGTTCCAAATTATACCGAGCAAGCTTGGCACGCATTACCGCTAAACCTCTTGGGCGGACGTGCTTCTAATTGCGGCACATGAAGAACGAAGGAGTGGCCGGAATCAAGTTTTCATTTACGACTGAACAAAGCACAGCGGCGAGAATCGAAAAAGGCTCGAATCAGGCACTAAGCGAGGCGACATCTGCGGGAAAGTGTTTCTCCCGGATCCTCGGAAAATGATGTTGCCCTCCTCGTCGGCGGTGGCGATCCGGTGAATGGTGTTCCTGCAATTAATTACTATCATTATGATGTTTTCGTTCGTTTTTCGGACTGCTGACAACATCAGACCACCAATATGTGTACTGTGCGTGTACTGTTTTGGGGACACAGCAAATTGGGCTCGGTTTCGCCCCGAGCATAATGAAAGAGACGTGATGATGCTATCAAAACTAAATTCGATACAATCAATTTGGTCGCTTAATTATCGCCTGTCGCCGGCCGGCAGATATTTCATCCGATAAAAAATGGGTTTGCCAGAAACGTGTGTATACTCTGGGGATGAGTGCAATTTTCTTTGTTGTCCATTACCGGGTTTGTTTTCGGTCGGTGAACTCTTCTGCCGTGGAAGTGTGGAACTGTTTGTTTTTGGTACAAATAAATCAACCGTTTATTGTACATGCGGAAAACATTCACAGCAAATCGATGGCTTGATCGTGACACGGAAGCTTCGCTTTGCTGACGGTTTGTCGCTATGGTGGCTTCTATTTTGTTTTGTTTATGAGCAAATCACAGGCTCCTGCGATGACGAAGCGTTTTATTTCACCGAGGCACGTTCACCGACACCATGCGTCTCCATCATAAAAATCTCCCATGCTGTTGAATAATTGAAATTCCTTGAAAGCCGGCGGCGCTCGGAAAGGAGATCCTCCCCCCTCTGCCAGGCGAAAAAGTTAATTTCACTCGCTGATTGATGGTTATGATGATGCATTTTCGCACGCTTGACGCTCCTGCTGAAAGTTGTGAGGATCCGCAACCTCAATAACTTCATTCGTTCCTCCGCGTGTAAGAGTACTTGCTTGCTTATTACTGACTCACTCACTCGCTCCGCTCTCGCTGGTGCTGGCAGGAAACTTTCTCGTCCCTGCTTGCCGTTAGTTTTCCCGGTGCTCATTTTTCTCATTAGAATTTTACCCGCACCACGTACCGCTGCGATTGCTGGATGGCGTCGGGAAATGCCTCACGGCGGCGTAGCAAATTATTCATCCGGGTTCGTAAGGGAAGATGCGGTGCTACGGATGGAGCGATGCAACTTGCGGGTTTTTGGGAGGGAAGGGGGATTTGCTAAGGAAATGTTCTTGCTTTTCAACCTGCTGAGGTCGATCCATTCTAGTGGGGGCATGACGACGTGGCAAATTGAGGCTCATGATTATGCTTTCTTCCCTTCAATTGATGGGGCTGTGGATTGAAGGGATGGCTTGCTCTTTAACATGTTTGGTTGTTAGTATTCCATTTCTCGTATGAATCTTTCACGGATGAATTATTAAGATTTAGCCTCAAGGAAGAGTATGAGTCGGTGGTTATTGGGGATTTTATTGTGTGTGAAGAAAAAATGTACCAGCTTGCTTTTATTAACTTTCTTGAAGATTATGAAGTAAACTTTTCGTTGTGTCAGAGCAAACGGAATTCCTGTGATGGGTCTAATTATTAGAACAGCCAATAAAGCAGATATTTCATTCTCCAGCACAGAGGTGCGCGCGTGCTAAAGCGTCGAGTACGGCGCCCTGAAGAAATGTAAGTACTGGATGAAAGTAGCATATCTGTCAAAGAGTAAAGTATTTAAACGGGAATTAAAGAAAGTAACGCAAGCTTTTCCAATCTTTCAGCTATTCATATAAGAACGACAAATGAAGCTTATTTTGGAAATGGTTGGGCGAATCCTAGAAAGTGTGAGCTTTTTAGTGGAATACCTGTAACGAGAAATGAGAAAATAGTATTTTCAATTTAATTCCAACTACCTTTATTGCTTATCTTGACAGATATGCGTATTTTGTCTACAATGTGCAGACATCTTCAACGTCGTGTACTGTCGAAACCTAGTGGGAAAGTTTCTACAGCGTTTTTTCCGTGATGCAATTTGATGTGGGATACCCTTTTGATTTTCGTTGGCCAAAAAATCAGTTTTATCCGTGTTTAACTGCAGAAAATCTTGGTAACAATCTTTACTTCAAACTTTGTGATGTAAAGGCAGAATGAAGCTTTTCAGGTGCCCGAATGCTATTGCACTTTTTTTACCCATATTACACCACAAGAAGGGTATTAAGATCGCTTGAAAACTCGACTTTTTATCCGAGGCCCAGAGGGACGAGTTTCATATACTTTTCGACCCAGCTTGACGAACTGAGCACATATCTGTGTGTATGTATGTGTGTGTGTTACATATAATGTCACATCAATTTCTCAGCCTTTTGTGAACCGATTTCCGTTCTGAAAACTACAACATTTCCATAGATCGCTATTGAATATTTTGACGTAGGACTTACGTCTCTCTTTTCTATTCCTCTATAGGGGCGCCGTTCTAAAATTTATGAAATCGAAAGCGTTACGTGGGTTTGGAGAAATTGAACGATAATATCTCCTGTCTGGCCCACAGAAATTTTACGATAAGTATTTCATTCGAAAGGTAGAACATCAACGCTTAATCCATGTTGCTAACATAATTCATTATATTTGTTTAAGCTAGTTAATAAGTACTTAGAAGAAAAATTTCTGAACGCACAAAGCTATTGGTCGAAAATGATATCATATTTGCGCTACGCTCTGATTGGTTCATACTGCCACAGTAACCGTGCCAGCAATTATGAAACATGTGGGAACGACCGAAGACCAATCATCAGTTCTAGGGTTTGTGTGGCTGGCTACACAGATAAAAAGAAGCATTGAATTTTCTGCGTTATCTAATGCACATAAAGGGAATGCTAGATTTGCCATAAAATAGTGGGATATTTCATGTAAAATTAAGCCAGATAACGCCTGAATCCAGCCTGTTGTATAAAAGATTTCCAATATTGTTGTATGACACATGAAAAGTTGCAAACAATTTAGTTGCTTACGCCTCCTTTAGCTTGGATTTACACGAGCGGATATTTTACACGCTTGTTAAAATTAATTATTTTTTTCTGTGTAGCCTACTCTACAAATAGTAGAATGAAAAACGTAAAGGTGATTGGTTTATGAATGAAAGAGAGCGAGCCCGGAGAGAATCTCTCAATTGTAGATTCGCCCTAATGAAAAAAACCCCTAGAGTTCTCGCTGTGCATTCGTATGCGACAGACGTGTTTGCAGAGCGCGTCGGTGGAAAACGCCGCCAGTGAAAACAAGAAGACCAGAATCATCGCACGTCACTAGCAGCTGGCCATCCGCAAAGACGAGGAGCTGAACGAAGAAAGAAAGCCCAAGAGGAATCGCAAACTATTACTCCCCCGTCAACTAAATCCGTCCTTTTTAGGACGACCAAATCAGTTTATTAACTAAAGAGTTTGTTTGGTTGAATTTTTATAACTACAAACAGATTCAATTACCGCGGCATGGCTGAACATAGCATTCATTGTACGTCGCGTTTCAGAGTGTATCGCAAAGAACCTTGAACAACTATCGAACGAAATTCTAGAAGGGATAATTCGAGCCGAACTGCGACACGTCAGAGACCGACCATGTGGTTGATTTCGTTGTAGATCCTAGTTCTACGTACCGGATTAGTTGCTGGCAGTACACAGAAAAAATAATTAATTTTAACAAGCGTGTAAAATATCCGCTCGTATAAATCCATGCTAAAGGAGGCGTAAGCAACAAAATTGTTGCAACTTTCATGTACTATACAACAATATTGGAAATCTTTCATACTACAGGCTGGATTCAGGCGTTATCTGGCTAATCTTTACATGAATATCCCACTCATTTTCTGCAGGCAGAATCTAGCATTCCCTTTGTATGCATTAGATAACGCAGAAAATTCAATGCTTTTTATGCTGTGTAGCATCTCGAATCCATATCGATAATTGAGGTTAGGGCTGTCTAATAGTTCAATTCATAGACTGAATATATAAAATATCTGGTGAAGTGTAAGAAGGGTTCAGTCTCATGATCGGTGGATTAATTCGGGTTTTCATAATTGCCATTGAGTTGAATTCAACAGATACTCATCAAAACACTTCGATTAGTCGATACAAAACGGTCTCTTCAATAGGACTTAAGTGCAGTTATCAATGTCCCTACTTCACACGACAGCAACATGGATCTTCTTTCTGCAGGAAAACAGATCAGTATACGGGATTCATGTTACAGGGGCCACATGGTGAGCACGTACACGACGATGAAAAGTTGTATTCGAACTTATTGAACACCCTGTACAATAACGAACCCAATAGACGATCGGAAATGCCTTTTGACAATCCGTCTTCTCAAATTTGTCTGCACAGAATCAGACTAGTATAGAGGAGAAAAAATAAGTTGTTCACTAACCGTAGTCGTTTTCTGTTTACTACGGGTAATTTCAGCCGCGCTTGAGTGCCACTGTTTCTCGCGCTGGACCCAACACAAAATTTAACAAAATTAGATAAATCTCAGTTTGTTTGCTTTACAATAGAAGCATTGCCAAACCATTGCAGAACGTTGAGAAAACCTCCAAAGGTCATCCTTCAACAGTGACAGAGACATTGTTTCTGAAGGAAGAATAAGTCGTTTCCCACTTTTGCTGGTGCTGCAACTCCATTCCAACGGGAAACTTCCTCTCTGCCCAAGTTGTGGCGGAGTTGCAGAAAACGTGTAATTCGTGTACACCAGCTGAGCAATACAATTGGTTCTTCCATTTACTGTTCGAAAACTCGGCAACTTGTACGTAGCAACTCTTCCGCTCGATGTGCACCGGCAAAGCCAAATCGAATGGAAACGTAGTTCCGTTTCTCTTCCCCAGTGGGCATTGTATAAACTTTCTCCACAGCTGCAGAAATTAAGAGATACGTCATCCCAGTTTGGTAGTGGTTTCATCACCATTTTGCTCTTTTGAGAAACCAAGCAAAAGTTGGTCGGCGGCGGTAGTTTCCACCGAGATGGATGCACTTTTCCCCTTTTGACCTCGGCATTGTCTGCCGAAAGGAACCAACAGCTGGGTGTCAATTTCTATCATTACTTGCGCCATCTTCGTGGTTTGAAATTGAAGCGAGAACTTTAACCATTTCCTGTGAAATTAAATTTTGTTCTTATTTTCCTTCGATAGAAACCGATAGCCTCGAATCATTTCAAATCCAACACAACCAGGTTGAGCAAAACCGAAGGATCGTTTATCTTTGCTACACCATATCGCTCCTCGGAATTGCAATCCATTTTCTTGTTCTCTCTGGGGAAAATCGACCCACGTTCGCCCACCTTATAAAGGCTTTCATTGATGGGAAAACAATCACCTTCAGTCTGGCAAGGCCGACTAGATGCAAGAGCGAAACCCGACGTAGGACGTGGTTTGCGGAGGCGGGCGAAAAACAAGAAACTTTTGCAACCGGATCTCGCACCCATCGAGATTGGCAATTTCGCCCACACCCCTGCTGCAGTGCTGCATGTGTTGGTGGTGGTTGAGCAATGAACATTAGAGTCGATTGGATTGCTGGGGGATTGTATTTTTCTTTCCTTTCTATCTCCATTGAATGATTCATGTTAAGGTAGGAAACAATGCTTGCGCAAACTTTCATCAGATCAATGGAATAATGGGCTTTCACTGTTCGCTTCGTGTCAGCGAGACACGAGGTCAGACTCAGTGAAAGTTTGAAGTTGTGGGGGTGATTAGAAGAGAGCGCAAGGAGCGGGTGGGGGTAGGTCGGGAGGCTTCGACAAGGATCGATAACGACTACTCTGAAGATATAGTTTAGAATTACAGCTCAAAACGAAATTGATATGGATGAAGCTCATGCGTTTGAGACAATCTAATGGTTTGTTCAGACTACCGATTAGTTACATGATACAAGACTACTTTGATCACGCTATTCTTGTTAATAACACCCTTGTGGTACAACTCCGTATTTTGGCAAGGCATACTATGATACTTCTCATAGTAAAGTTGTTCACATTTTTAGAGTACATTTCAAAAAAGGTGCAGGTCAAATATCAGATGTTCCAATGCCGGTTTCTTACAAATGTCAAATCACAAACTTCAAGAAGAAACGAGAGTAATCTGTTCTGCTCCTTTAACTTTAGTTTTAAGATAACTGATAAACATCAGTTGCAAAATGATAATTTGGCTCTGTAAGGTTGATTCTATTGAGCTTATATGAATTAATTGAACTTTAAAAAAAATACGCAAGTAGAATCCTCCTATTAGAAATTCGCAGATTTAACAGCAATATTCACAGGGTTAGACCAGTTCAACATTTTTTTTTTCAAAAATTGCAAGAAGCCTACACTGTTAAAATTTCTTGGAAGTTTTCAAAGCTACTAACAATAGAAGCGTTTTGTTTTTCGGAATGTTTTGAAATTGTTTTCAATTTGCGGTTTTTGCGTTGTCAATCATTTAACTATCTTTTGAATTATCCTCACAATAATGAAGATTTGGAAACGTTTAGATTTAATATATGTCATTATCAAAATTTGTGTAATGGCTGAGGCTCAACAAGTTTCTGTTGTAAAAAAATAATGATTTTCGAATATTATGATCTATTTGGTAGTTGAATAGGTATTAAAGAATAAATGAAGGTTCTGCAAACCATCGAAGGATTTTTTTTTGTCTTAACAAGTGTATGGCGGCAGGAAGGAAAGATTGAAGAGCTTCAAACTGATCCAAAGTCATATTACATTTTCACTGAAAAAGTCTAAAATTGTGCGAACTTCTCAGAAACTCATCACTCCAAGCAACACAAAACTAGAATGTATGGATGCAACAACTTGATTGTTACTTGAATAAGTTTTTAAGATGTAGTTTGAACTGATCTGCGACAGTTATATAACATCACTTTTATCAGATTTTCTCAAAGAACTCTGTGAACTTTTTCGAAAAAAATCGTTTAAAGCACCTATTAGGCAGTTTTAAACAACTTTCGGGAAGTTTCAAGAATAATCTTAGAAGTTTTAAAACGTATACAAACTTTTGAGACCCGTTCCTAGGATTTTTTATGTCTGAAGAAACTCCTAAGAAATATTTTGAGTGCTTTTAAGGAACTGCTGAATAATTTTAAGGAACTTCAAAGAACTTTTTTTTATTTAATTTTTTATATGCTGAAATTCTTAGGAACTGAAAGAATTTTAAAGGTATGTAAGGATTTTCTGAGAAATTATTTTAAAAATAATAGTGGATTTCTGTACCTAGAGCTTTGAAAAAATTTAAAGAAGTTTAATGGAGCTTCTGAGAAAACATCTGGGAAGTTTGTCATTTTATAGAAAAGTTTGGAAAACTTCTGGGAAGTTCAAGGATTTTTATTTGAGAAAAATAATGAAGTTCAGTGGAATTTATTGTAAATTTTTTGGAGCGTTTGAAATGTTCTCCAGATTTCGGAAAGTTTTTGGCAAATTTTTGAAACTGTGAACTTCTTAGAAATGCGTTCATAGGATTTCTTATGCTTGAAGAATTTCTTAAGAAATCTTCTGAGAGCTTTTGAGGAACTTCTGAATAGTTTTAAGGCACTTCATAGAACTTTTTTTTCATAAATTTTTAGATGCTCAAATTCGTAGAAGCTGAAAGAACTTTAAAGGTATTGTAAGGATTTTCTCAGAAATTATTATAAAAAAAAACATTAGGGAAATTTAATGGATTTCTGTAGAGCTTTGAAAACGTTTAAAAAAGTTTTATGGAGTTTCTGAGAAAACTTACGAGAAGTTTGTCGTTTTCTGGAAAAGTTTGGTAAACTTTTGGGATGTTCAAGGATTTTTTTAAGAAAAAATTATGAAATTCAGAGGAATTGATTTTAATTTTTTTTTTATTTTTTTTAATAATCATTTATTTGAACAGGCTCAATCGAATTAACTAAACAGAGCCAAATTTTTATATTATTATACATGATTTATCTTAACCCTAAAGTTAGGAGGATAGAGCCGATAACTCGCGGCCGTCTCGAGGTTAATAGGAGTTACAAATTACGGATGGGAAAGAGGGTGGGAATTTAAAGAAAGGTTTACATAACACATTACATTTAAATTCTAAATTATTTAAACACAATTTATGGTTTTCTTTTGACTTGAACATTTTTTGAAAAAGAAAAAAAAACACACACACATAAACAGATAAAAAAAACTTATAGTAAACATACATGTTAAACTAATTACAATCTAAGGCTAACGTTAGTCAAAAACACATAAATGAGTTTCATGTACTCCAAATCACGTACAGCCAAAATATCTCGATTTGACACATTGGGTTGTCTACCTCGAGCCCGAAGGACAATTCTAAAATTTATGGAGTGTTTGAAATTTTTGAAAAGTTTTAATAAACTTTGGTAAATTTCTGAGAATGTGAGCTTCTCAGAAGTTTTAAGGAACTTTTAAGATAATGGAATGAACTATTGAAAAGTATTATGAAGCTTTGAGAAGTTAAACAAACGCTCGAGAAGTTTTTTAGGAACTATTATGAAGTTAATAAAACTCCTTAACAAATTTAGTCTGTCTTCTGAGGTAAGTTTGACGAAATTGTCACTTGTACAGTTTTCTGCAATGTGTATACAATTTTTGTGAACTTTGTCAAACTGCTCAGCAGGTTATTCTGAGAAGTATGCCAAATATGAAGTTTCCAGTTTGCTGAAGTTCTGAGAAATTCAACGAACATATGGAAAGTTTGCTGATCCCTTGAGAATTTCGCTACCTCTGAGAAATTAAAAAAAAAATTCTCGAAGTTTACGGAACATCTATGAAGTTTTTCAATGTGTTAAGAAGAGAGAAGCTTATTTAGAACTTTTTCATAAATTTGATTGACTTTTGAGTTTCACAGGATTCGCAAAAACTTGCAATCTTTGGAATATTTTGACGTCCCTAAAGTTTTTGAGAAACATTTAAGAAGTTTTAAGGGACTTTTAAATAGTTTCAAGAGACTTCCTAACAGTTTTAAAGGACTTCTTAACAATTTTAAGGTATTTATGAGATGCATTTAAAACTTTTGAGACAAATTTCCTTAATTGAAAAGATTTCCTAATAATATTCGAAAAACTTTTGAACAGTTTTCAGGAATTTTAGAAAAGTTTTGAGAATTTACTAGAAGATGTTAAGAGTATACGAGCTTCTATCGCTTTAAGGCAACTTTAGTTATCTTCTGATTAGTTTTATGCAGGCTCTAATTTTCTTAAGGAACTTCGAAGATGGTTTAAGGATTCTTTGAGAAGCTCAAAGAAGTTTCTAAAAAATGAAAAGCAGAAAAAACTTCTGAGAATTTGTTGAAAAATCTTTTGAGTAGGTTTAAGGTTAAAAAAATATTCTCAGAAGTTTCAAGGAAGATTTGAAAAAAATCTGAAAAGTTTGACGAACCTCTGAGATGAAATCCGGTGAGTTCATCGGAACTTGGCTTTTTCTAATGATTGAAGCAGTTTCATGAATTTCGGAGCAGTTTGAAGATGTTTAGAGCAATTTTATGAGCTGTGAAAAAATTTGACTGTTCTGAGTTCTAAATATTTTGATATCTGTGAAGACAAAGTTTTATTAAACTACTTATCAGTATTAAATTATTTATGAGAAGTTGAACGGACTTTTGAGAAGGTTTTTGCAATTTGAAAGAACTTTTATTAAATTTCAACTAACTGAGCAGTCTTAGATGTTTTGGAGATTATACTAACTCCCGTGAAATGACAGTTAGCTTTTCATTTCCTGAAAGAAGCTTTTATCAAATTTAAAATATCTTCTGATAAGTTTTATAGAGATTCTGATTTTGTTAAAGGAACTTCTTAGAACTTTAAATTATCTTCTCATTAGTTTAATAGAGATTCTGAATTTTTGTTATGAACTTCTGGGAAGTTTTTAGGTTTTTCTGAGAAGCTCATAGAAGTTCTTAGAACTGGAAGGAAATTTAGAGTTTTTTTAAAGAAATTGCTGCGGACTTCTTGAAGAGTCTATTGAGTAGGTTCAATGAACTTCTGTGAAGTTCAAAATATACTCTTAGAAGTTTCAAAAACGTTTTGAAAATTTTCTCCCGAGAAGTTTAAAGGAACTAATTTGAAGTTAAAAAAAACTCATAAAAAATTTAATCTTTCCTCTGAGCTTAGTTTGATGAAAATATCAAAAGTTTGACGCCTTACTGGAATGTGTAAACAATTTTGTGAACTTTGCCAATTAGCTAAGCAGTTTGTTCTGAGAGGTTCTTCTAATTTGAAGTTTCTAATTTGCTGAAGTTCTGAGAAGTTTGACGAAAATATGCAAAGTTTGTCGATCCTTTGAGAACATTGCTGAACTTTCAAGACGTTTGATAAACTCCTAAGGAGTTTCCCAAACTTCTGAGAAATTCAACAAAATTCCTAGAAGGTTACCAAACTTCTAAGATGTTTTTCAATGTGTTAAGAAGAGAGAAGATTATTATAAACTTTTTCATAAATTTGATAAGCTTTTGAGGAGCTTGGCAGGATTCACCGAATTTTTAATTTTTGAAATATTTTGACCTCACAGTTTTTGAGAAACATTTAGGAAGTTTTAAGGAACTTCTAAATAGTTTTAAGGTATTCATGAGAAGTTTATCAAACTTCTGAGAATTGTTTTGTAATTGAATAGAACTCCTTATAATATTCAACTAACTTCTGAACCATTTTCAGGAATTTCAGCAAAGTTTCAAGAATTTTACTAGAAGATTTGAAGGGTGTACAAGCTTTTACCGTTTACTTGAAGAATCTTTTGAAGAATTTCAACTATTTTCTGATAAGTTTTATGGAGGTTCTAATTTTTTTAAAGGAATTCTAAGGATTCTCTGAGAAGCCCAAAGAAGCTTCGTAGAAATGAAAAGAAGAAGAAACTTTTGGAAACTTTTTGAAAAATCTTTAGAGTAGGTTTACGGTTTAAAAAATATTCGTAGAAGCTTCAAGGAAGTTTTGATAAACTTCTAAAAAGTTCTATGAACCTCTTTTTCAACGTTTGAAGAAGTTTAATGAATTTTTGAGAAGCTGGAGGAAGTTCTGAGTACTTAAAACTTTAATTTCCTAAAAGTGTTTTTGGAACCCTAAAGAAATTTTATGGAACTTCCTAACAGTTTTAAGGTATTTATGAGAAATTCATCAAACTTCTGAGAATAGTTTTGCAATTGAAAAGAACTTCTTACTATATTCAACTAACTTATGAACAATTCTCGGGAACTTCAAAACGGGTTTGAGATTATAAACAGAAGATTTGAAGGGTGTACAAGCTTCTATCGTTTACTTAAAGAATCTTTTGAAGAACTTTAATTATCTTCTGATAAGTTTTATGGAGATTCTAATTTTTTTAAAGGAATTTCCAAGATGGTTTAACGATTCTCTGAGAAGCTCCAAGAAAGTTCTTAGAAATGGAAAAAAGAAGAAACTTCTGGGAACTTTTTTAAAAATCTTTAGAGTAGGTTTCGGTTTAAAAAATATTCGTAGAAGCTTCAAGGAAGTTTTGAGAAACTTCTAAAAAGTTTGATGAACCTCTTTTTCAATGTTTGAAGAAGTTTGATTGATTTCGGAGAAGTTTGAGGAAGTTTTGAGTACTTAAGACTTTAATTTCCTAAAAGTTTTTGAGGAACCTTAAAGGAACTTCCTAACAAATTTAAGGTATTTATGAGAAGTATATCAAACTGCTGAGAATAGTTTTGCAATTGAAAAGAATTTCTTATAATATTCAACTTACTTCTAAACAGTTTTCAGGAACTTCAAAAAAGTTTTGAGAATATTAGTAGAAGATTTGAAGATTATACGAGCTTCTATCGTTTGATTGAAGAATCTTTAGAGGATTTTAACCTATTTTCTGATTAGTTTTATGCAGATTCGATTTTTTTAAAAGAAACTTTAAAGATGGTTAAAGGATTCTCTGAGAAGCTCAAAGAAGGTTCTTAGAAATAGAAAAAAAAAGAAACTTCTGGGAACTTTTTGAAAAATCTTTAGAGTAGGTTTTCGATTTCTTTCGAGAAAGTTTTGAAAACTTTCTGAGATGTTTGATGAACCTCTTTTTCAATGTTTGAAGAAGTTTGATGAACTTCGGAGAAGTTTGAGGAAGTTCTGAATACTTAAAATTTTAATTTCCTAAAAATTTGTTAAGCGAACCTTAATAAAGTTTTATGGATCTTCATAACTTAAAACTGTTATTTATGGGAAGTATATCAAACTTCTGAGAATAGTTTTGCAATTGAAAAAAACTCCTAATAATATTCAACTGACTTTTGAACAGTTTTCGGGAACTTCTAAACGGTTTTGATAATATAAATAGAAAATTTGAAGGGTATACGAGCTTCTACCGTTTACTTAAAGAATCTTTTGAGGAATTTCTACTATCTTCTGATAAGTTCTATGGATATTCGAAATTTTTATATCGGACTTCCAAGATGGTTTAAGGATTTTCTGAGAAGCTCCAAGAGGGCTTTTTAGAAATGGAAAGAAGAAGAAACTTCTGGGAACTTTTTGAAAAATCTTTTGAGTATGTTTACAGTTTAAAAAATAATCAGATTCAAGGAAATTTTGAAATACTTCTGAAAGGTCTGACGAACCTCTGAGATGAAATCCCGTGAGTTCAATCGAATTAAAATTTTTTCAATGTTCAAAGCAGTTTGGTGAATTTCGGAGAAGTTTGAAACACTTTTGAGAAGGTTGAAGAGCTATGGAAAAGTTTGGCTGCTCTGTGTTCTCAATGTTTTTATTTCTTAAAAGTTTTTGAGGAACCTTTATAATTTTTTATGAAAATACTTAACAGTATTAAATTAGTGAGAAGTTGACTGGGGTCCTCAGAAGGTTTTTGCGATGCGAAAGAACTCCTATTAAATTTCAATTACCTTCTGAGCAGTATTAAAAAAGCTCAGTGAATTGTTGGAGATTATACGAATTTCTACGAAATAATAATAAGCTTTTGGCTTGCTGAAAGAACTTTATCCCAAATTCAAATTATCTTCTGAAAAGTTTTATAGAGATTTTGAAATTTTTTAAAGATACTTCTAATAATTTTTTAAGATTTTCTGATAAGTTAAAAGAATCTTCTTTGTAATTGAAGGAAACTTTGAGTTTTTTTTAAGGAACTGTAGTGAACTTCTTGAAAAATCTTTTGAGTAGGTTTATTGAACTTCTGGGAAGTTTGAAATATATTCATGGAAGTTTCAAAGAAGTTTTGAAAAGTTTGAAAAACTTCCGAAGAGATTGTCAAAATTTTGAAAGGTCTGAGGAATCTCTGGAAAAGTTACAGACTTCTTGAGATGTTTGTCGAGTTTTCTTGAAATTTGATAAAGTTTCAGTTCATCAAAGTTTCTGAAGTTCACTGGAATTCCAAAAGTTTATTAAACTTGTGATAACTCTCAAATCTTTTTAAAATAAAAAAAAAACTTTTGAAAAGATTGAGGTCATTTTGAAAAGTTTGCCAACATTTTGACAAATTAGCTGAGAATTTCAACTTCAAAAAAGTATTATGGATCTTTTAAGACTTCAATTCAAAACAGTTACGGAACTTCTGAAAAGTCTGTGTAAACTTATGTGAAGTTTTATTTAACTTGTCACAATTAAGAAGAACTTATGTGAAGTTCTCCAATGTTTTGAAACAAAAAAATGACAAAGTTCTGAAGAGTTTGACAAACTTCTAAACATCTAAGCAGTTTGACGAACTTTTGAAGATGTTGCAGAAGTTCTCCGACGTTTTTTTGTTTATTGATTATCGAGATTTCCAGCCTCGGGCTGGTTCGTTTCCCGCTGTTGTCACTCAAACTCCTGTTTGGGTATTTTCGGAACTTGTCCGAGAGTGTGATTCGAAATCGTAACTCAGGCGTGTGAGGTTTAGATTCTAACCACTATGCTGAGGTTACCCCACCACTCTCTGAGAAGCTTGGCGGACTACTGGGGAGTTTGATGAACTTCTGAGTAGTTTGCTGAGCTTCCGAGGATTTTGTCAAACTATTGAGAAGTTTTCCAGACTTCTGAGAAATTAACACTCCTTTGAGATGTTCGTTAATTTCTGAGAAGTGTTACTTTTTATTGAAAAGTTTGACGAAATTTGAGAAGTTTTAGGAATTTTTCAGACGAAAAACGAAGTTCAGAGAAACTCGACGAACATTCGAAAAGCATGAGGTTAGCTCTGAAGTGAAAATAACTTACTAAGAAGTTTAACCGATCTTCTGAGAAGTTCGGAGGAACTTCTGAGAAGTGTGGAGCAACTTTTGGGAAGTATTGATAAACTTCTTAAAAGTGTGTAGGACCCTTTCCAGAAGTAGAAAGAACTTCAGAGAAGTTTTCCATGCCTCTGTGAAGTTTTCTGAGATATTGGGAAATTTGATTAGTTTCGGAGAGGATTATTGTATTTCTGAAATTTAACTGCAAGATTTAATGCACTTTTGAAAAGATTGACGAACTTCTGTGAGGCTTGACGGACTTCTGTGCCGAATTTTTAAAAAGTTTTACAAATTTCTGGAAAGTTTGACAGATTTTTAAGATAATTGCAAAACTTCGGAAAAGTTCAGAGAAGATTGACCATTTTCAGGTAAATTTGTCGAGCTCCTGAAAATTCTTCGGATAATTTAAAAAATTTGATGCATTTCTAGAAAAATTGGTTATGATTAAAGAAACTTCTAAGCAATATTCGTTTATCTGCTGATATGGTACGTGGGGCTTTGAAATCTTTTAAAGTATTAGGTGCGCAACTAAATTCTCGCTGTTTTTTGGTGAAAAGGGAACTTTATTTTGAAAACAAAGGTTACAAACGAATTATTCAAAGTATTGCCCATCTCTAGCTACGACTTTTTTCCGTCTTTCTGGTAGAACGTGAATACCATTTCGATAGAACTGTTGGTCTTTTGATGCTATCCAAGAATCAAGCCATTTTGAGATGTCATCATATGAGTGGAATTGCTGACCAGTGAGACCATGTGCCATCGAACGGAACAAGTAATAATCGGACGGTGCAATATCAGGAGAATATGGCGGGTAGGACTTCCCATTTGAGCATTTCCAAGTATGAATCCAAGAGGGTTTGAGCTGTTTAGTGGAATACCTGTAACTAGAAATTAGAAGAAAAATTAGTATCTTCCATTTAATTCCAACTACCTTTGCTTATCTTCGACAAAAAAGGAGCCCCTATGGGAAATCCTCTATCCCCATTCCTCTGTGAACTGTTTATGGCGAATTTGGAAACAATCCTAAAAGCGAAAGGATTACTTTTTGGAGCTCTCGATGTGCTTCAGCCGCCGTTTTCTTCGAATGAAAGAAGAAAATCAACACTTCCCGCAAATGACGATTATTTGGCACGAAATCAGACATCTTCAAACAACCAAAATATAGAACACTAAACCAAAATCACTGATTTGGCAAAGCGGTTTGTTTACCATATGTCTGAGCTTGGTTTATGACGCTTGAGATGTACAACTTTCGACCAGCACTTACTACTGGCGCCATCTATTGCTAAACAGCGAGAACTTAGTTGCGCACCTACACTCCTGCTTCACTTTACTCAAATTTTGAGTACAATTGTATGCTATCTCTTTTTCTCTGACGGAAATGTTACTCAATTTTCGTTAAAAAGTGGATCAACTCAATTTTTGAGTAGATCCACTTTTTACGAAAATTGAGTAACATTTCCGTGAGAGAAAATGAGATAGCATACAATTGTACTCAAAAATTGAGTAAAGTGAAGCGGGAGTGTAATACTTTTAAAAAATCCTAGAAACTGTGGGCTGTTTAGTTGAATACCTGTAACTAGAAATTAGACTCAAGTCGTGTCGAGTTATCAGTTATTAGTTATTAGTCTGCACATTGTAGACGAAATGCTCGTATCTGTCAAGATAAGCAAAGGTAGTTGGAATTAAATGGAAAAAAACTATTTTTTCTTTGCATTTCTTAGTTTTCGGGAAGATAAAGAAACAAAGAAATTTCCAAAGAAACTTCTTAGAAGATTTAAGAAACTTTTCGATGGGATTAAAAAAAATACTCCAACAACTTAAATGGAGCTTGCGAATAGAAAATAAAAGTCAGTAAAAGGTTTTACAAACGCCTGACAAGTTTGAAGAATTTCTGAAAAGTTTTCAGTCGTTCTGGGAAATCTGATGAATCTGTGGGAAGTTTTCCGTCCCAAAGATTCATCAGATTTTTTTAAGTTTGCGAGGCTCAGCAAAATTTTGGAAACTTCTGAGAATTTTAATTCATTAGAAGTTTTAATGATTTATTATAAAATTTTAAGAAACTTGTGTGTGTGTGTGTGTGTGTGTGTGTGTGTGTGTGTGTGTGTGCGTGTGTAATCTATCACCCACTGGCCGGCAGTGCTTTTATGGAAGAAACTTGAAACTTGTCTGCTTTTCTTGGTTGATTTATATGTTATCACGATGTGCAAACATTTTCAGCCCTGGAGATTGAAGGTGACGGCTTTATTGAAAATCCAACGACCCATTTCAAGAATGCCTGTTCATAGACGTACATTTTGAGGTCATCATCATATGAAATAATCCCCCGCATGGAAATATTCACATATCAAATGAATACATGAAGAGTTTTCACACTTCCAGAATCAAAAATAGACATTCTTGATCCTGGCGTGTATATTGAGAGGAAATATTTTCTATAATACAAAACGACCTCACCGAGTTCCATATCCAATGCTGAAAAGCTCCTCCGGGTGCGGGGCGAGGCACTTTTAAACAAGAAATGGACGAAAAAAAAACTACCGATGCACAACCTATCTGACAATTCACGGGCACAACAAACTTTTAGTGAAAATCGATTAAATTCGCTACGTCTTATGGATAGCACTCGGATATTTATAATTCACTGTTTATTTTGGTAGAATAAATGAAAAACAATCCCGAAAACAACGCAGCAAAATGAAAACACGTCAGGTTCAAGGCACAGCCTGCTGCGATCTTCCTCTAGCTCGTTCAAAATATTCACAGTAATAATAATAAAGGTTAACTGCTATCTCTACTTTGTCCATACGACCCGAAAAGGGCTTCAAAATGCCAGATTAATGATTTTTCTGATTATTGCCGAAGTCCCGTTCGCAGTTATATCGTTATAAAAATTCATCCCGGCACAGGTACATCGGTAATTGCCAATAAGTCCGACCAAAAAGCAAATAAAAGCCATCATTGGTAATTTCCACAACAGTCCACCCCATCCCATCCGAAGCCTCTCCCATTTCAAAGGTTGCGAAAACCAAGAGAAACGTACGAATCGCCATAATCAGATTTGAGGCGAAAGTAGCTTCGAATGCGGTAATGTCTGTCTGGTCTGGTCTGTAGTCTCCTCGTTTTGCTTGTTGTTCCCAACGAAAAAAAAAAAAAAGATTCAGGATAAATGAAACTTCCAACCATGCACAAGCTACTGGTGCGGCCATCTTTGAACCGAAGTGCTGCTTCAACCGAACGTAATCACAAATGGAGTGGGAAAATGCTAATGAATTTGCTAATTTCGCGAAGCATCAAAAATTCACCAAAAACTCTCCGACTCCGACGGGGTTTGTTTTGCTAAATGAAGAGCATTCAAAGTTAGCTGATGAATGGAAACTGGACTGCGACTTCTTTCCATGGTTGGGTGAAAATTAATCCGACAACAGACGAGTCAGATTCATTTTTTTGATTAAGTCATCATTTCATTAAGGTTGAATCCGTCGTTGGAAAGTTTTCCTTCATCGTCGTCGTCTTTTTCGGTGAGGGTGAAATAGGAACTTATAGCCAATGGACGAAGTAATTTATCTTACCGTTCAATTTGCAATGGTTAGGGGGGGATGGCCGTGGTTGGAAAAGGAAGGAACGGACTCCATCGGAAATAAGAAGCACGAAGCAGTGCGGTTCCATTGAGGACGACGATTTGTCTGTTGGCTTGGGTGAGGCAAGACATTCTGGTTCCTACCTGTGAATATGCAGCGGGAAGCAGTTGCTCCGCCTACTGTTGTTTCGTAGCTGTGAAGAGTTTGATGTGTAGTTTTAGTTAAAGCTAGTGCATTTGATTATTTTATTTTATTTATATATATATTAATGATAATTCATATGAATAATTTAGATGATCTTAACATGCCAGAAGTAAGAAGAATTTCAAACAAGTTTGCATAATCTCTAGAAAATTGAAAAATTGGCAAATTGAGACGCCGAGAAGTATTTAATTTGGCAGGCCATATGTAGTTGTGGTTGAAAATCTAAAAGTTTCGTCTCTACTGGCACTACCAATAAGGCCTGAGGCTGCTCGACTTTCCTTTTAAGTTTGGTCGTCATCTACGAGATCTTCCTTCTAGTCTCCATTACGGTCTTCTAGAAAGCATTGGTCTAACTTCAGGGCTACTCAAACTACAGTTCTGACGTGGTAAACTTTGATTTAAGTTACTAGTACTGAAGTGGCCTAGTTATTGTACATCTATACATCTGATAATCTTTGTGAATACCGATGATTAATATGCGTTCTTAAGGTGATCTTGGACCTATTCACCATTACTCACGGTTTATTCCAACTTGTCAGAGGGTGAATTTTACCTGAAAAGAAGTAAACAAGAAAAATTATTATTAATTAAAAATGGCTTTGCTTCTTTGTTTCAATACAAGAATTAAATTACAGGGTATTGCAGAAACATATGCGAAAATGTATTAAATTTAATATTAGGTTCATTGGTGTAACTAATGATTAACTCTAAGGTTTATTTCATTAGGGCAAATCTACAATTGAGAGATTCTCTCCGGGCTCACTCTCTTTTATTCATAAACCAATCACCTAGTTTATTTCATTGTGCAAATCTACCAATTGAGAGTTTCTCCGACTCAGTCTCTTTGTTCATAAAAACGCCTGTACGTTTTCAGTCTACTATTGATGAGTATGCTAGCCAGCACTGTTGTGTTTCGATCTGTACTAAAGAATGCCTCGTAAGTTTTATAATGGCGCTGTAATGAATGAAAGAGAGCGTATCTCTCAATTGTAGATACGCCCTAATGAAAAAAAAACCCTAGAACTGCTGTTGACGGTGTAATTGTTTAGTTTTTCTTTCAAGTGCTGCACAGTGGGAAAAAAGGGCCCGAAACGCGAAAGAATTTTATATCTCAGCTCAGTAAACGTTACCTTAACTTGAAGGAAAAATTCTAAGGAATCGAATGAACGTGATTTCATTTGCCGCACGAAACTGCTTGAGGGGCAAATGAGCTCATTTTACCCGGATTCCCCTAATATTTCCTTGTTGTTCAGAAATTTCTTTGCTCGGTGTGACTCAAGATCAACAAAATGATGCTAGTCCTTTTGTAAAATTTCTAGGAAAATCGGTTAAAGTAGGTTTCGTTTACCGTACGGATCTGTGAGATATGGTCAATTTTACCCCGATTCCCCTAATATTGTTGTGTTTTTCAGAAATTTCTTTGTTCGATGTGATTAAACAACTACAAAATATGGCTAGTCCCATGTGAAATTTTCTGGAGAATTGATTAAAGTAAGTTTTGTTCACCGCATGTTGATTTTACCCTGATATGGTTGATTTTACCCTGATTCTCCAAATATTTTCATGTTTTTCACAATGTTCTTTGCTCGGTGTGACTCAAGATCAATAAAATAATGCTTGTTCTTTGTAACATTTTCTGGGGAATCGATTGAAATTGGTTCCATCTACCGCACGGCTCTGTGAACATAGATATGGCTAATTTCACCCTGATTCCTCCAATAGTTTTGTGTTTATTATGAATTATTTTGGTCGGAGCTACTCAAGATCAACTAATTAAGGCTAGTCGTTTGTAAAATTTGCTGGAATTGGTTTCGTTCACCGCACAGCTCTGTAAACGAAGATATGGCCGATTTTACCCCGATTCCACTAATATTTTTGTGTTATTCAGAGAACCGAAAATTTTTGTTCGGTGTTTTTCTGAAGCAACTAAATAATGTTAATCTCATATAAATTTCCAGAAGATTTGCTTGGAGTTAGTTTCACCACTCTGTGAATGAAGATATGACACATGTGACCCTGATTCCCGTAATATTTTTTTTTGTGATTCAGAAGTTTTATTGGTCGGTGTAACTCAAGAACAACAAGGTCAGGCTAGTCCTATGTAAAATATTCTGGAAAATCACTTGTAGTTGATTTCGTTTAACGCACAGCTCTGTGAAGATATCGCTAGTTGTACCCTGATTCCTCTTATATTATTATGTTATTCAGTAAATACTATGCGGTATGCTAATGGTACTCAGGAAAAATTTAGCCATACCTGTATTTACATAGCCGTGCGGTGAATGAAACCAACTCCATTCGATTTTGGAGAAAATTTCATATACGACTAGCCTTATTTTGTTGCTGTAGAAACACACCGAACAAATAAATTTCTGAATTACACAAAAATATTATGGAAATGAGGGCAAAACCAGCCATATCTTCATTCACAGAGCCGTTCGGTTACTGCAACTAACTCCAGTCATTTTTTCAGGAAATTTTACATAGGACTAGCTTTATTTTGTTGTTCTTGAGTCACACAAAACAAAGCAATCTCTGAATAACACAAAAATATTGGGGGAATCGGGGTAAAATCGACCATATCTTCGTTCACAGAGCTGTGTGGTGAACGAAACCAATTTCAATAAATTTTCCAGCAAATTTTCCAAAGGACTAGCCTTAATTTGTTGATCTTGAGTAACTCCGACCAAAGAAATTAATGATAGACACAAAACTTATAGGGGAGTCAGGGTAAAATCAGCCATATCTTCGTTCACAGATCCGTGTGGTAGATGGAACCAATTTCAATCGATTGCTCAGAAAATTTTACAAAGAACTAACATTATTTTATTGATCTTGAGTCACACCGAGCAAAGAACATTGCGAAAAACATGAAAATATTAGGGGAATCAGGGTAAAATCAGCCATTTCTTTATTCGCAGAACCGGGCGGAAAGCAAAACCTACTTAAATCGATTCTTCAGAAAGTTTCACATGGGATTAGCATCATTTTGTTGATCTTGAGTCACACCGCGCAAAGAAAATTCTGAACAAAAACAAAATATTAGGGGAATCAGGGTAAAATGAGCTCATTTGCTCCCCAAGCAGTTCCGTGCGGCCAAAGAGACTACGTCCATTCGATATCTTAAAAAAAAATCTTCAAGTAAAGGTTACATTTACAGAAATCGTTCCACACCGAGCTGAGATATAGAATTCTTTTGCGTTTCGGGCACTTTTTCGCTGCTGTATCATAGCATTGGAATTGTTTTATTAATAAATTTGCCAGAGAAGTGATAACGAGTTTGCTGAAAAGTTGAAGCAAGAAAAGTCGATGATCCACCCAAGGAATGATAGTTTTTTTTATGGACTAAAAATGTGAAATATCTAGAGAATGGTAAAAACAGTTCAGTCTCACCATCGGTGGGTTATTTCTGGTTTGTTATGCAACAACTTGCAACTATCTTGTAATGTTATGCCCTAAAAGTCATCTTTACAGGGTGTCTCACAATAAGTGTCACTAAAACATACTGGGATTACAGCAAAATAACCAACCAGACCATAGCATTTATTTTCCATTTGAAAGATACACTTTATAGAAACACACCGTATTAGTTCAATTCGAATCTCTTGCCCTCTTCTTTGATAACTTTGCGCAAACGAATTGTCAAACCATTGCAGCTGGCACGCACGATTTCCTGGGGAATTTGGTCCCAAATATCAACCAAAGGACCTATATATTGAAGCATATAACCCCAAACAAAGTAGTCAGGGGGTTTGAGATTCGGTGAATATGCTGGCCATTCTTGGCTTGTTATAAAATCGGAAAAATTGTTTGCTGGCACCTCCTCTGTGTTGAATATGGACATTTACAGTTTCCTTGAATCGTTTTAAGGCAGGAATAACAACACGCTTACTCACTCCGAACTGCTTAAGGCTATTGAATATCTGCAAATGTGATTTTAAAACTTGCTCCCGTATGGCTTACATGGTAGCTGATAAATATAAACAAACGGAATCGCTTATTTATCTTCAGCGATAAGCTGTCAAAAGAATACACTTAAAACGGGTTTAATCAGTTCCGCTGTTAAAATTACCCAGCTTAAAAAAGGTCACACCTATTGCGAGGCACACTGTACAGAGTTTTCAAATTCATTTTGAAATAAAAATAAAAGCAAAAACACTGTTTTTAAGGACCCACTCTTAGTAAAGTAAGAGGAACGATACGAAAATGAGATAGCTGTTAAGTTTTTTCTGCAAAGTTGTAGAAGCGAAATTTCCTCTAAATCCTAAGAATAAAAATGTAGTATTTTTTTATGAACATAAAGAACCACTCTAGCTACCACTCAAACTAAAAGTTAGATCTAATTTTTATGATTGAATCTTTCGAAGAAGCTTGACAAGAAAACCAACATTTTTGAAAACAAATCCTTGCCAAAAATCATCAAAGAAGACTTTCACGCATCTTCCAGAGCTAGAGTGAAGTGCCATAGATGGCATTTCGCACTAATGTTACGCCGGCGCGTGAGATTTTCACCTTCACAGATGATACAACCACAACTCACCGCAGATAAGCGAAGTGCTCTTTTATTCGGTGAAAAAGAGACAGAGTGACAGTGTGCGCCTGTGTTGGGACTGCTTGGAGTGAGTGAATCGCACTCTCTTTTGAACGATCGCTCTCACGTGCTCTCATCTGTCTTCGCCCACGTGCTCTCGTTTGCGATCACTGCCGCGTACACTTGTGCGAGGACGCGCCAGTGCTCCTTCTGTGATTCGCTGGTGCGATTGATAGTTAAAACATCGTCGGAGTTGCAGAAAATGTCCGAAAAAAGGAAGCGGGAAAACCCTTATTCTTTCTTCTTTTATTATGTAGCGTCAACGTGAATTTTCAATTGCTGTACATTAGCAGAAGAGCCCACGAAAGTGAGCTCACTGGGGCGCACGCGTCAGGGAATTTATCTGCATTCGCTTCTGTGAATTTGAGAGCTCTTCTTCTCACTCTAGGGCGATCGAGTGTGGTGTGAATAAAAACCATTTTTTTCCACTCACATGCGCTGCCCGCACGCAAACACGGGGGTGAATATAAACAAGAGAGAACAGCTCTCGTTGAGGTAGGAAGAGTGTGTTGGAAAATTTAAAATCTCTCTCTACCACACTGAGGATATCGACATCACTGTGGAGCGCCACTTGAGATTACCGAGGGGGTGATGGAACTACAATGGACTTGTTCAAAGAGAATACTTTCATTGTTGAAGAAGGAAAAATTATTTATAACCCTGCTTTCTGAAAAAAGCTGTTTTTAGCATCGAAAAGCAGTTTCAGCATCGAAGCTGTGTTCAACAGACCGATTCATTTTACAGTAGAAACACGAAGAGAAAGTGAAGTTTAAGGTCCAAACCTAACATACGGCTGGTGGGCTGCAAAATGGTGGGCCGCAACATAGCTCTGGCCCTCACAAGTTCCTACCTCATGCTTCCACGGGTCAACAGATGACAAAGACCGCCAGCTAAGGGTTGCGTACTTAGCTGGTAGGGCAGCCTAGGCACTGTTGTCCTTCTGACTTCAGCTAGATTGAGGAGGTGCGTGCCGAGCGTCTGTCCACCAAGGAGGTGCGGCTCAAACAGCGGCTGAGTAAGAAACGATGTATCTCGTCAGCTATACCTTAGGAGGCAGTCCCACCAACGCAATGTACGCACCAACGCGGTAAGATAGCATGCTGAAGTCTTACCCTGCCACGAACAATGTAAGTATTCTTTATTTTGTGAGATTTTTCCTCATTTTATTGCCCACAACTATTTCATAAGGAACAGTAGAAATTTGCAATATCCCAGTACATTTACTTGTGCAAATAAAAACAAAAATATATGTGTTAATTGAATCTAAAGTTCAGTATAGCCGTGAAATTTTTATTTTGTCTTAAGTTTTTATAAATCATTTATGCTAAAAATGTCTACAGTTCCTTTTACAACTATATAACGGGGATTCCCTGGGGGGGGGGGGGGGGTCGGAGCCTAAGGCAGTCGAAAGATTTGTTGACTGGACAAGGGTTCGTGGAGTCGCCAGTCCCTTGTCATGCGAAGACACGCGGCCTTCTGGCCTTAGTCTTCCGAAGGTCCTCACTGAGATCGGCTGACCCTGTTACAAGAAGCCATCACGTAGGCTATTCTCTCAGAACAACCTCAGAACAAGTCCTGCAGCCATAGGTAATCCTTGCACTGATGGTGGGTTCTTATTACACATCACACATCACATCACAAACCTAACATACGGCTGGTATCATGATGTTTGGTTTGGTGGCGTCCAACGGTTTGAAAATGCTTCCATTTATGCTGTGTATGTAGGAAGCCACCATCGTAGCGCGGACCTTGCCCTGCATGTGGTTCCACCTCACCAAAAAGATCAGGCTTTGTTACCATTCTAAAATCAACATACTGCTGTATGAAGGGCGAAAAAGGATTAGGCAAGCCAGTGAGCAGATTCACTTACGCGAAACCTGCGGGAATAAAAGAATCTCCTTCGAACAGTATGATCCAATAAAACGATTTTCACCACAAACTTGTTGGAATAGATCTTACGCTTCAAGTTTCTCGAATTCTCGATGAAACGCAGCTGGGGGATGTTGGGCGGGTTCGCCGACTTGGATACCACATCGATATTCAGCCGCTCCATCTCCTCCAAAGATCGCTTCGAGTAGTGGACCGACGCCAGAACCGGCCAGAACACCGCGTCTTCGCCCGTATGGTATTTCTTGATGAACGACGCAACTTCCGACAGGAATTTTGCAATATAAATTTTCCCGTTCAAGGTCAGTCCGAGGCGAAAGAAGAGCGGCTTTGTCTGTCACAGCAGCACCTTCTTGGGGAAGTTGGTGTGTGAAATGAACTTCACCTCGGAGCTCACTTCCTTCGTGAGGGAAGTAGAATACGAAGTGCCCTGCCAGTCGTTGCTATCCAGGGTGAGACAGATCTCGTCTTCCATCACCACTTCTGAGTTGCTTCACTGTTTTTGCCATCACGGTTAGAGTTCGACTGATAGAGCTGTCAGATTTTGTCTGATGACTCATGGGCTACTATGATTGATGCTGCATGGGTAGTTTTGTCAGTGCGGATGAAGGTAAATCCATGAAAAATCGGCCATTTTTGTCCATTTCTTTTTAATCCAAACATTATTTTACCTCTTTATCTGAGCTCTTAAATACCAAGGCTAGTTATCAAGTTAGTCATTCCTGTTCGGGTGGCGACGTCAGTAACGAATGTACTCGGAAGGTCTTTGGTTTTTTTTTTTCGGAAGAGGAACTGTACATTTCACGTAGATCGTCGCCTACAAAAAAAAACTGTACCCTACCAGGAACGAATAACTTGATAACTGGCCTTGGTATTTAAGAGCGCTGCATAAGAGGTAAAATATCTGAGGATAATTCAATAAAAACGTTCCCATAATGTTCTGCGAATACCGAATTGAGGTAAGAAAATGCCAAAATAGTACCTCTCAGGTATTTCTAGGAATCCCAAATAACAACTTGTGTTATTCGAGAGATATTTTGCTTGCAATTCTTAGGTATTTTACCTCTGATGCTGTGCTCTTAAATACCAAGGCCAGTTATCAAGATAAAATTAGGTATTCATATGAATCCTAGAGGGTTTGAGCTGTTTAGTGGAATACCTGTAACTAGAAATTAGAAGAAAAATTAGTAGCTTCCATTTAATTCCAACTACCTTTGCTTATCTTCGACAGATACGTGTATTTCGTCTACAATGTGCAGACTTCTTCAGTGTCTCGTACTAATAACTCGAAGTCGAGTTATTAGTACGAGACACTGAAGAAGTCTGCACATTGTAGACGAAATACGCGTATCTGTCGAAGATAAGCAAAGGTAGTTGGAATTAAATGGAAGATACTAATTTTTCTTCTAATTTCTAGGTATTCATATGTTATTTTCTTCTGCTCGGGTACTTACGAAATTCAATGATTACAAACACCAGTGACACAGCATATCAGGACACTTTAACCATTGCCACCGCATCCCACACAAGAAGTACTTTACCTTGTTTTATTGAGGTTTAGTATAACATTCAGGGAAGGTACCATACTTTACCAGGTTCGGTTGCGACGAGTTCCTCGAGATTTGCCATTTATGGGTTAGTAAAGGCTGTCCTTGTTAACATCGCACTAAGTGAAAAAGGTGCCCAACCGTGATGAAAAGTGAAATTTCATTGCAAAAAGCCGTCATAAGGGGCTGCATAAAATTTTTGCAACCTTTTTTTTGCACCATAATGAACGACGGAGGTTCAACAGCTTACGGGTCTGGCTATTTATACTGCAGCGCAAAGAAACGCCGTTGCCGAGTATTTTCGGACAGAAAGGGTGTTCAAGTTTTCCATGAAGTTTTTGGTTTGTCAGGCCATATGTAATTCTATTTATCCAAATGTCTTATCTCAACAAAGATGTACACGAGAAAGAATGCTGCAAAAGCGGTTGATACCGTTAATACGAAACCATGACTCTGCAGCTCTGTTTTGGCCTGTTTTGGCCTCTTGTTACTATGCTTAATTTGTCAGGGAATGGTATAAGCCAGAAGAGGTCAAATTCATGCCACAAATAGCCAATAAATATACAGAACTTGGCTCGATAAAAAAATACTGAGCACTTGTTAAGCGGAAATCTTTAAAACTAAGCAGAAAGCAAATGTGATCAACGCTGAGGTTTTTGACGTTTCTAAGGTGACTCAAGCCCACTCCCTTTTCTGAAAGGATACATATGAATACAAATTTCTGCATAACTCGAGAACTAATTAAGCAAATGGAACCAAATGTTAGCTGTTTGAAGCCAAGAAATGTTTCTATGGTGGTTTAGGACCCTTCCTTCTCTGGAAGGGGGAGTTTAAATACAAATGAAAAAAAAAATCTGCATAACTCAAGAACTAATCAAGCAAATGGAACCAAATTTGGCATGTGGAAGTTTTTAAAGGAGAGAAATATGTCCATGGTGGAATCAGACCCTCCACCCCTTGAAAGGGGTGGGGGGTCTCCGATAATAAAGAAACATTTTTTTTTGGTTCACTCGAGAACAAATCAAGCAAATGGAACCAAATTTGCCATTTGAGGTTTTTGGAGGCAAGAAATGTTTTCATGGTAGATCAAAATCCCCCCCCCCCCTCTTTAGGGGGATTTCATACAAATTAAAGACAAATTTCTGCACAACTCGAGAACTATTCAATCGAATGAAACCACATTTGAGATATGAGGAGTTTTGGAGGCAGGATTTCTAATTATATAAAAATGAATTTCTGCTTGTTTGCCTCGGAAACTACTGAACCAATCAGCGTGAAAATTTGTATACAGGAGTTTTCGGGACCGAGGAAGGTTGTTATGATTGTATGAGGCCCCTCCATCCTCTGGAAGGGGTAGGGGGCTCCCATACCAATGAAACAAAAATTTCAACCAAACATGTGAACTATCAAGGTTACTAAAACACAAAATGTGTATTTCTCGGGTAAGAAGCATGTTCTGATAGAAGTTTTAGTCAATAATGGGGGATACTTGATTTACTCTTGGTGCAACATTATGCTTAAGGAAATAATCTAAGTGTTAGAATAAAATCCGTATTCGTAATAATCAAAGTAATAACACTCGTAACAACTATTGTATTACAGATAATTTATTTATACTCAATTCGTCAGGTTAATTAGAATAAGCGTGTTGTAGTATCGATTGTTTACTGTTTACGTATATTCAAGGTTTCGTAGTTATTGATTGCCTATGGGAGTTCGCATACAACTATGGAAGAATCCAGGTTGAAAAAAGAAGAAGGCACCGAGTGGTGATAAATCTGACAGCTCCCATGTTAAAGTATAGGACGAACATTTTAAAATGCTTATAAAAAATTCAAATAAAATTCTAATTAAAAGCGGTTTGTTGTATGATGTAAGAAAAATCCAAAACTACTCAATAAAGACATTTTCAGCAAAATAAAAAATCAATCAAAATAATGCCCCTATTGTGCAGTTAAGGATTTTTCTTACATCATACAACAAACCGCTTTTAATTAAACTTTCATTTGAGTTTATTAGAAGCATTTTAAAACGTTCGTCCTATACTTTAACATGGGAGCTGTCAAATTTATCACCACTTGGTGTCTTCTTCTTTTTTCAACTTGGATTCTTCTATACAATACCAAGAGGTTGTATGTTGTATGCAAAACTTCTTATTTACCACAAAAGCTCTCCATACAATATTGCATACAAGTCACAGCTCACACTCTCCTAGTCGACATTAGACTCACACTCAACAATCCACTTGTCACATGTCAATAGTGGATTGTCATATGAATGGTAAATTGTTATTGTTTATGTTCCACTCATCGGTGGTGTTCATATCGAAGTGAAACATTATTCTTAACACTTTTCCACAATTTGCACATTCAATATGTTAAATAACTTTCTATGTGAAATTTTAGGTAACCGCTTGGTGAATGCATTGGCTGGCTGATCTACGTTTGGAATGACTTGTAGCTGGAGTGTCCCGTCCTTGATGAGATCCCTGATGAATAGATATTTGATATCCAGGTGTTTCATCCTCTTATGTGTTCTCGGCTCCTATGCTATGTGAATGCAAGGAATACTGTCTTCCATAATAATGAATGGCGTTGTAGATGTACGTCCAATTCATTGAGAAGTTTTGTTAACCACATACCTTTCATTGCAGCAGCACATAGCGCAGTTAATTCAGCTTCACTCGTTGATAGGCTGATTGTTGGTTGTCTTTTCGTTGACCACGAAACCAGATTTCTACTTGATCAGAATGAAATCCTGTTCTGCTGACTCGATTTCACTTGATCTATTTCCATGGCTAACTATAACAGATTCGTCAAATACAACGTTTCTACCAACTTCAATGGAACGTGTATCCTCATTCCACAATCTAAAACCATTGTTTGCGTACCTCACAAATATCAACGGTTTAGTTTTGGAATATAATTTTTGACGCTTTTCCTTGGGAATTTGTTTGAAAGCTTTGCATCCATAAATTCTTAAATGCTTCATGGGTCGTCTGAGGAGTATATGCTGCTGAGGAGTATATGGAACTGTATATACCATTTGCATTCCATTTTACTTACAGTGTCTTTGGAATTCATGACTTGTATATTCTCCACCACATCTTAGCATTGAGATTCTTGTCTCAAAATATGCCGATGCCATTGCTCCAAACTCCTTAAATTTCTCAAAAACCTCTGATTTATTCTTCATCAAATAGACTACGAGAAAATGCGTATAGTCATCAATGAATCACGAAATATCGATAACCTTCATATGTCTCCTGTTCCAGGCTACCACAAACATCTGAGTGTACTATTTTCAAAGGTCGTTTTGATCTTGGCAATTTCATATCCTCAAATTTGGTAGCAGCTTGCTCTACAGCCATACAACCTTTACACACACTAGTCTGACTTGATTCTCCAGAAGATAAATTGATGCCCTTTTTTATTAGTTTTTGCAAACTTGTAGCGATTAGGTGTCCCAGTCTTGCCATGTTTCAAGACTTACCTGCTTTCCTCTTAACGCTGTAGAGCTTGTATTTTCTACGGACTTTCCATCCCAAATTCAATCAAGGTAGAACAAACCATCAGCGAAATTTCCTCTACCTAACCTCTTTATTTGCAAAAGTGACTTTTTTACCCCGTTGGTTTGCCTTCCTAACCGAAAGAAGATTTTCTTTAAGCCCAGGCTTAAATAGAACATCGTACAGTTCCAATTTCATTATTGAATTCTTTCCGACCACTGATTTTAGTTTCAACTTACCAATCTTCGTGGCCCGAAGATTTTCACCAGACTTGGCGGTTGAAATCATGATCGGTTCCTTCAATTTTTCGACGTCATCCAAAAGCGATTCATCGTTGATCATATGATCGCTCGCTCCAGAGTCTACAACAACCGCACCTGTCTGTCGTTGCTCTTCTTCTTCGTATTGCTATTTGCCATCATCATCGCATACGAACGTTTGTTATTCTTTTGCTTCTTCTGCTTCAGATATTTTTCCTTCTCCTTGGCATTGAACTTCTTCATCAACGGGCACTTGTTCTTGAAATGACCCGTCTCGTTGCACCCAAAGCAACGGGTAAGCTCCTTCCTCGACGTCAGAGCGACGTTTCGTGTCTCCTTCGGCTTATCTTCCCCAGCTTCTGCATCAAGGAACATTCTTTTTATTTCCGTTGTGGACTTCTGGCAAAGTTCCTGGTTGGAAAATACCAACAATGCGCCTTTTACATGCTTGTATCTTTCGGGGATAGCACTTAGGAGGGCATGCACCTTTTCCTCCGATGTTATGCCAGACGGCATTCTCTCCAATTCCCGTATGATCACATCGTACTCATCAAATATTTTCCGCAACGAATCTCGTTGCCGATACTTGGTGGAAAACAGCCTTTCTCGCATATTAACCAGTGCAGCAGTGCCCACTTTTTCGTAGGTCTTAACTAGAACGTCCATCGCTTCTTTGGCATAGATTAGCCCAATCAATTTATTCAGAACTTCGTTGTTGACAAACATGACTATTTTGTCCAGCGCTTCAATGTCATCATGCAGTCGGTGTACATCGGTAGCCCCGGCGACTGGTTCATAATATTCATCTTCGATCGGTGTTCTCATCAACGCGTAGAGCAGCTTCATCTTCGCAAGTCGATGCTCGATGCACCACTTCCAAGTCGCCAACATAGTTTCGGTTCCGTCAAATATATTTGTGCGCTCCGATTGGAGAATGGTCGAGAACCGCAAGGTGCGCTCGAGAGCTCCCCTCTCGTAGCCACCATTTCTCCTTCCATTACCATTACCTGCCTGCATCTTCCTTCAGTACAACTGTAGCTGTCCAACGATCGATGTCAGTTATCTACTGATTTACGAAGTCCAATCGTTCCAACGTTGTCCGTAAGTTGAAGTCCAACCTGCTTTTCACTTTCATTTGCCAGTTAACCACTGGGCCCATAACCTTTGTTAGAATAAAATCCGTATTCGTAATAATCAAAGTAATAACACTCGTAACAACTTATCGACATAAAGTTTTCATAAGGGCCAATGTCTCAAACGTAAACAATGGCTTCTTCCGCAAATTTCTCGAGAATGCTTACTTTATCATAGTGAATTACCACGATGATTGTACAGAAGAAGAGCTCCCCTTTACAATAGAAGTGGTAGTTTACTTGAACGAGTTTTTCAAGAAATTTGCGGAAGAAACCATTGTTTACGTTTGCGACATTGGCCCTTATGAAAACTCTATGTCGTTATGTTTTAAAGATATTTTATTTATATTCAATTCGTCAGGTTACTAAGAATAAGCGTGTTGTAGTATCGATTGTTAACTGTTTACGTATATTCAAGGTTTCGTAGTTATTGATTGCCTATGGGAGTTTGCATACAACTATACAATACCAACAAGTTGTATGTAGTTTGCAAAGAATCTTGTTTACCACAAAAGCTCTCCATACAATATTGCATACAAGTCACAGCTCACATTCTCCTAGTCGACATTAGACATTAGACTCACACTCAAAAATCCACTTGTCACATGTCAATAGTGGATTGTCATATGAATGGCAGATTGTTATTGTTTATGTTTCACTCATCGGTGGTGCTCATACCGAAGTGAAACATTATTCTTAACACTAAGGTTATGCAGGAGAAAACTTACAAGATACGGCGAAGCTTGAAGATAAATGTTTTGTCTATGAAATGCTTCTACACAGAAATAAATACCATGGTAGACACTACCGATTCGTGGATTAAATTAAAAACACACACACTTTTGTTTTATTTTGCAGAAAATACACACATTAGCAAACGAAAATATTTTAACAAAACTCATTTCTACAACAAACATAAACGCGCCATTTCGAATAAAAGTTCACTCATTTAGTTGCAAACGTAGCAAGGCTCGCACTCGGTCCAGCAAGTACATATATAAACAATCGGTTATGTTGAATTACACCGTGTCGAATATATTCTCATTCACTTTTTCCTTGCATTGGTGTTGTTTAACTTCTCAACATGCTTCACGTATGTGTTGGTGTAGTTTTGCACTATGTTTATGCAAACGCTTTTAGGTTATGTCCGATTGTTTTCATTCGGTGTTTATTTTTTACCAGCAATGAAGGAGTTTCGTGCTGTGGTTATAAAAAAATGTTTGAAAGGTGAGCGCCCGAGCGCTATTTTCAGAAATTTGAAAAACCTCGGAGTAAAGCGGGATTTTGTGTACCGAACCATCCGAAGGTACCGTGACACCTGCTCGTTGGTTGACTGGAAAAGATCCGGTCGTACTCGTACGATTCAGACTGCACGAGTTGTTAAAGTGGTCATGGAACGGTAGACGAAAATCACAGCGCTCTGTACGTAATATGGCTGCAGCTCTGAATGTTTCAAGATCGTCAATGCATAATATATTGCAAAATGATCTTGGATTCCAAGCTTTCCAGAAACGTAAGGTTCACGGAGTTTCGGAATCTTCCAAGCAGAAACGACTCGAAAGAGCAAGTCTGCTTTTGTCGCGGCACGGTGGGGAAGAATTTATCTTTTCCGACGCAAAAAGCATTTTGGGCTCTCTCTTCGAGAACTGTTCCAGAGAGTGACAGGAATATTCCACAGTTCCAAAGTGCTGCGTCAGTGATGGTTTGGGGAGGAATTTGCAAGCGAGGCAAATTACCACTGGTTTTCATAAAAAAAAGGCGTTAAAGTGAATGCCGTACATTATAAAACGGAAGTTTTGGAGAAAGTGGTCAAGCCATACGTACAAGAGGTGTTTGGAGATGATCACTTTGTGTTTCAGCAGGACGGAGCGCCATCGCATGCTGCAAATCTCGTTCAGGGCTGCTGCTGAGAAAATTTGATTGACTTTTTGGACAAGACCAAATCTGAAACTCCCTTGGATTATTTCGTATGGTCATATATAATCAAACAAATTTGTGACGGTTTCGAAAAACCTCTGGAGCTGGTCAAGAAGGTTAAAGGCGGTGTTAAAACATATGCTGTAGTTGATCAGTATTGTATTGCAATATTATGGGTTGAGTTTCAATAAAATCTGGATTATCGATTTGAAATAAATAGAGGTTTATTTTGTATGATTATATATTGGACACGGTGTATGTCTGGATTTCTATGCTCTGTAGACAAAAACAAACTTAACATGTTTATCATACGTCATATTTTGAAATTTAGTTTGTGATGTGAGTCATCAACAAAAGAGTCAAACTTATACTAAATGTGTCGTCCCATGCCTGTTTCGGTTCAGTGTTTCTGGGCCAACCAGGTTTACATTTTCCACGAAGAAATTCTTTTCAGCTTGTTTGTCATTCCGCTTCAATGGTCTCAAAAGTGTCCCAAAACCCATGTTCTACATAATTCGATTTCGATTCAAAACATTCCCCAGGAAGAAGAAGAAGAAGAAGTGACTGGGACTATTTAGGGCAAAACTTTTCCACCGGTTCTTGTTTCTGCTTCGGTGATTCGATGTATTCGATTGTCTCGTCCTGGCACCGAACGGAGAAGCCAAAAGAATCCCATGGAAAACTGTCACAGAGTCCGCAATTGTTGCTGGCCATTCCATGGGACAAGTGACCCCCGCTGCCGAAAAATAACACAATTGTGTTCCAAACTGAAATTCGAAATAGTTTTCAAAACAACAAACTGTCTTAATTTGGGGAAAATTCCGATTTGGTTTTCAAAACCCTTATTAACAATGAGAACGGTCATCTGGCAGGTTCGTTAGTTTCCAAAGCAAAGACCGAAACATTTCCAAATGAATTCCCCACTGGAAAGTAAACCAACATAAACGCGCAATCCTCGTAAACTTTGGCCGCACAAAAAAACTATTACAATAAAAGTTGCTCGTTTTGGTTTCAACCCGACTCAAGGAGAGTCAATCACACCTCGGTCAAATTCGAGATTCATGTTCCCGCGCCCACCAGCCTCCCACAGCTCGGAGCTTTTATAATCCCCGGCACTTGCTGCCTCGTGAGGCCCGTGAGCCATTCCGGATAATCCAACTCGAGACGAAGTTTCCGCTCTAGTTTTTTTTTTCTCTCTTTCTTCGGTGGCCATATTTGTGATACGGCGTGGGGAAAAGTTTTCCAGAATCAATTTCGGAAACGTGCCACATTCGGGAGACGTCCTTGCTGGAGCTGATCCTTTGATTCGCTTGAAGGCTCGTTGAGTCCCCCGGCTTCATTCCCATTGCAGAAGCATTTTCTCAACGCCACTCTGTGGGGAGGGGGAGAAGGAAAAGTGCATTTTGTTGCACAATTGCTTCTCGCAGTCTGAGAAGACTGGATTGCAATGGCTTCTGCGGAGTTTGTTGAGGGAGGGATGATTTTTGCAAACTGGTGGCATCGAATAGGAGAGGATGCACACCACAGAGCAAAGCTCGAGGATAATGGATGGTTGACTCGGAAGAGCTCGGAACAGAAATCCCGCGGGGTAATTTGTGTCGTTCTCGTGTTGCAACATATATAATGACAACAATACGCACAAGGAACGGAACTGCTTGCATCCTGGCCAGGGGAAGCTCGGGGCGGTTGTTACATGGGAAGACGAACGACATCATGTTGCAAGTGGCTTGGGTAATTAATTCAATTAACGGGGTGAAGTTCTGGTGCTTGGCAGTGGGCAAATGGCACCGAAGTTGTATCCCCAGAGGACACGAGGGGGGGGGGGAGGAGTTCGGTTTCATGCTAATTTCTTATTAGCTGGGATGCATAATGTATAATAATACAATGAAATGAGCATGTCTTTTTGTATCAGGTTCTGTATTCATTCTTGAGATCGACTAATGCTTTCAAGACAATCCAAGCCATTGTGAGATTATTTTTTCTTCAATTATTGATGTACTATTGAGTGTTTTTCCGTTCTATTCGTTGCTTAGAACGTTGTTGTTCATGTTGTTCGAGCGATATCTCCGAATGTTCCTCTATCGACTAAAATGAGAGCCACAGTCTTCAAGTCAGCATTAAATTTTATTAATTCTGAGATGTTTCAAAGTGTCCGTAATTTTGTTTCGTGCTGCGGAAATAACATAAATAGATCCTTCATCATCATTGTGCAAAATTTCGTTATAGAAAGTACCTGGTTGGAAAATCCTCCACAACATTCCGATCAACTAGAAATTAGAAGAAAAATTATTACGAGACACTGAAGAAGTCTGCACATTGTAGACGAAATACGCGTATCTGTCGAAGATAAGCAAAGGTAGTTGGAATTAAATGGAAGATACTAATTTTTCTTCTAATTTCTAGTTACAGGTATTCCACTAAACAGCTCAAACCCTCTAGGATTCCGATCAAGCTGAAAAATAGATCGGTTCCATCAATCTATTATACAAACACATGCTAGATGGTCAGAGAGGGTGAAGTAGGCTCTGCTTATGGACGATTCATTTTGCTTGCGATGTCATTTTTTCCAAGTTCTGTTAGTGCTAGTGTTTTTATAAGCTTTACCAGGTGAGAATAACTATCGCTGAACGTGTTTTTTCGCGTTATAGCCTGCAAACTGTGTTAAGAGGTTATATTAAGGGCTTATGCTGAATCATTCTTGATGACAGTCATTACCTTAACATTTAGAATTGATATAACTCAGAGTCGGTACTAGATATTGAAAATTTAATCACATCAGTTTGTGTGCTTACTTGCTGTGAGCAATCTGATAGAGTTCGATTCGATGTTCTTTCACTAACAATCAAGATTTATCAATTTGAAATAGCAAGGTGAGTTTGCGAGAGTGAGATAAAAGATAGGAAAAAATACATGGAGCAGCGATTCACCTTAACGTCTGCACGATTTTGCGACTTCACTACCTACGCATTTTCCACTTTCGTATCGCTAATTATATTCCTTTCATTGTTTATAGCCAAACATTTACACAGATATCAGTTGTTTTGTTGAATCTATGGCGCAAGCTGGTGAAAAACCTCCATTCGATGTTATGTCTCTGCCACCCATGACGACGAAATACGCAATCGTGGGGCATTTTGTGTTGTTGCGACGAAGCAGATCCTGCATCTACAAGACCATCACCTTTTGCTAGAATTTGTTCATGACAAGTCGACGGGGAATTTGGCTTACGTCATCTATATAAATAAAAATGAGTTGGGGTTTCCTTTGTCACGATTTAACTCGCGAGCGGAAGGACCGATCGGCGTGAAATTTTGTATGCAGGGGTTTTTGGGGCCGGAAAGTATTTTTATGATGGTTTGACATATGAAACACAAATTTCTACACAACTCGAGAATTAATCAAGCAAAAGAAACCAAACTTAGCATGTGTGAGTTTTTGAAGGCAAAACAGGTTTTTATGGTAGCTTGAGAACCCTCTCCGTCATAAAAGGGGGGGGGGGGCTCCCATACAAATAACACAGAATATTGTGCATAACTCGGGAACTAATCAAGCAAACGGAACGAAATTTTGCATGTGGTGGTTTTTAAGACAACAAATGTTTCTCTGTTGGTTTGAGACCCCGTCCCATCCAAATGGGGGGGGGCCTCCGATACAAATGAAATACACTATTCTGCATAACTCGAGAACTAATCAAGCAAATGGAACCAAATTTAGTATGTGGTGGTTTTTGACGACAAAAAATTGTTCTATGTTGATTTGAGACCCCTTCCCTTTCTGAAAGGGAGGGGACCCATTCAAATGAAACGCAAATCCTTGCATTACTCGAGAACTAATAAGAGAAATGGAACCAAATTTCTTATGTGGAAGTTTTTGAAGGAGGGAAATGTTTCTATGGTGATTTGAGACTCTTCCGTCATATGAGGAGGAGGGGGGGGGATGCTCTCAAACAAATGGAACCCAAATTTCTGCATAACTCGAGAACTAATAAAGCCAATGGAACCAAATTTGGAATGGACGAGTTTTTTAAGGTATGAAATATTTTTATGGTGGTTCAAAGCCCCTCCTCCCTCTCTCATACAAATGACACACAAATTTCAACCAAACATGAGAAGTGGTTTTTGGGTCCGGGAAAGCATCTTATGATAGTTCGAGAGCCCTCCCGCCTCTAGAAAGGGTGGGATCCCATGCAAATTTCAACCAAACATGAGAAGTGGTTTTTGGGTCCGGGAAAGCATCTTATGATAGTTCGAGAGCCCTCCCGCCTCTAGAAAGGGTGGGATCCCATGCAAATGAGAAACAAATTCCTGCATAACTCGAGAACTAATCAAGCAATTAAAACCAAAATCGGTATGCGTGAGTTTTTGAAGGCAAGAAATGTTTTTATGGTAATTTGAGACCTCTCCTCACTCTGAAAAGGGAGGCTACCGTACATACGAAACACCAATTTAAACCAAACATGAGAACTATCCCTACCGGTATGCAAATTTGTATGTAGGGGTTTTTGGGTCCGGGAAAGGATCTTATGATTGTTCGACACCCCTCCCGCCTTTAGAAAGGGGGTTCCCATGCAAATGAAAAACTTTTTTCTGCATAACTCAAGAACTAATCAAACAAATGGAACCAAATATGGCATGTGGAGGTTTTGTAGACAAGAAAAATTTCTAAGGTGGTTTGAGACCCCCCTCCTCTTCAAAAGAAGGGGCTCTCATACAAATAAATCACGAATTTTAGCCAAACATGAGAATTATCCCAACAAATATGACTATTTTTATGCAGGGATTTTTGGAGTCATGAAAGGTTCTTATGATGGTTCGAGACCGCTCCCGCATCTGGAAGGAGTGCTCCCACACCAATGAAACACGAATTCCTGCATAACTCGAGAACTAATCAAACAAGTGGAACCAAATTTCGGATGTGGGGGTTTTCGGAACCAGGAAATGTTGCTATGGAGGTTTGAGATTCCTTCCCTCTCTGGAAGGGGTGGGCTCTCATGAAAATTAGACACAAATGTCAACCAAACATGAGAACCATACCTACTATTATGAAAACTTATATGTAGGGGTTGTTGAGGCCAGAGAAGGTTCTTATTATGGTTCGAAGCTCATTCCTCGCCTGGAAGGGGAGGACTTCCATACAAATAAAAAACAAATTTTTGCAAAGCTCGAGTTCTTGGAATTGGAGTTCTTCAAATGGAACCAACTTTGGTATATGAGGGTTTTTGGGCAGGATTTTTTTCTTAGGTGGTTCACGACGCCGTCCCTCTAGAGAGGGTCAAAGAGGGATCGATAACCAATGAAACAGACACTTGAACCAAATATAATACATTATCAATGCAACTAAAAAACAAAATGTGTATTTCTCGGGTAAGAAGTATATTCTGATAGAAGTTTGAACCCCTTTTCAGTCATGAATTGCAAGAGAAAATTAAGTACAAACTGATAGGATACGGCTTCGTTTGTCTTTGAAATGCTCCTACGCAGAAAGAAAAACCGGTAGAAACTACCGGTTCAAGGGTTAAATTAATAACACAAACCGCTTTTTATGCATAAATAACAAAAACAAACAAACAAAAATATTTTAACCAGATTCATTCAGAACAAAACCCATAAACTCGCCAATTCTATTAATTTAGTCGCATGCGTTGCAAGGCTCGCACCGGGTTCAGCTACTAAATTTAACCAGTTTCAGAAGCATAAATATGAGTAATAACCAAGTAGAATACAATTGTCATAACTATGCAAAATGGGGAAAATGCTCTTAGTGAACGTCCATTAATTACGTCACGCAAAGAGTGACTTTTTGTAACCCCCCCTTGTCACGTTTTTTGTATGGAGCTTCAAATTTTTTTGTATGGATCGTCACGTTTTCCCAAATCCCCCCTCCCCCCCTACCACGTGACGTAATTAATGGACCTTCCCTTATGTGGGTTTATTGATTTAGTATTAGGCCTAAAGTTAAAATTGCCTGTTTTGAATATTTCTTTATTTTGAAATGTCAGTGAGACAAGGCTGCAAAATGGTGAGTCGACAACTGGGATGGAGCGTGCTTCCCGGCAACATAACTCCGGTCCAAGGGGCAAGACAGCTTTCTTGTGAGTAACCTTCAAAGTTACTTAGGATTCATCAAATTTACACACTCTATGATTTTCTTCTTCCCCCAAGATATAGAGTTTTGGGAATGCCAAAAACTGTGTGCGGTAACGGAAAAAACATCATCACTTATATTTGATCATAAAAATCACGTTTGCTGAGAATGTATCAGCTTCCATCAACTTGTATATTTTATAACTCGATTTGAAGTGTTATGGCAGCACTGACTGGAATGTGACGGTGACGACGTTGGCAACCATAGCAACCAATGACAATAGTATGTTTACAGTCTGGGAAAATTATTTAGTATCGTATCGTAACAAGCTCTCATCTGATACAAAATAGGTTGTAGTATTTGAAAGAGGAATTGGGCTCAGATTGCGGTAAGTAGGTTGTTTAATATTGTTCCATTGTTTTTCTTGTAGGAAGACGAAAAACAGATGGAATATGTTGGATATCTGGACCGTTCTCTGGTTCCTCGCAGCGGACAATAGTTCGGGGATGGTTGAAGGCTGGATGGGGCTTCTTCCAGTGAATTGCACAATCAATCACACTTCTTAGCAAAACATAACGGACACTCTGCCACAACATGTGTTCTTCTTATTATTTAACGGTAACGTAGGACCGTACACTACAACGTACTACAAAAAACTAACCAAAGCTAAGCTCAAATATACATATAAATTCCACACCAGAACTGCCTGTGGTGAATTTCATATCTGCCCTCACGGTCATCTCATTATCCCGCTCAGCATCCGAATAGCCGTGCTTCTTCCGACGAATAGACTGCATCGATGACGTCATGATTGATCGATCAAGAAAGAGAGTGGTGATCATTCCTATAGTCGATAGTCGAGCAATCGGTAGAACAAAGCAGATACAAGAGGCAGCCGTCTGCCGTACAGCTGCTGCTGAGATCTGTTGGTGGGTCGCTAGGGTGGTCCTCACAGACAGAATATGTGGAATTTATTGACTGCTGAACGAATGATCTCCAAAAAAAAGACCAAGTTGGATCGACCAACCGCAAATATTGAAAACTCCAGTTTTGCTATTGGTCGATCCGGCTTGGTTTCTTTTCGAAGGTGGATCACCCACAACGGATCGTTCGGCAGTCAATAAATGTCACATATTCCCATAGTACGGATTGATTGACCCAACCCATTAAACATTGTCTGTGGTAAGCATTGCTGATGCTGTGACGCATATTCGAGTTGAGGGAACAGGACAAACATCGGATAGAGTTATTCTGATGAGACTGCGTAGGTATGCCGTCAATGATTCGGAGTCCAGAAGCAAAAGTTCTGTAGGTGATAGCGTTTAAAGTTACATACGTAGAGGGGGTGGCTGATGACGATGCGACTAATTGATTTTCATACGGGATCGTCGGCTTAAGGTGAATAGTGGATGAAGCTGGGAATGAGCTGTGCTTGGGCTGGGGGACCAACACAAATTCCCTCCACGCTAAAATAACGCAACACGATCTACTTAAATTATAATTAATTACATATTAATTTTAATGACTAACCCCAAAATTGATACGGTAACCCTTCAGGACAAAATTTTCTTGTTTTGATAATGCAATTTCACTGCCAAAACCAAGCTTTACGAAAGGTAGGAATGTTCAATATCAAAATATGAATCCAGTGGATAAAATATGTTCATAATTGTTCAGAGTTACTCAGGATTGCTCAGTGTCTTGCCCCTAGCTTCGTTCCTCACAATTTCCTACCTCATGCGTCCACGGTTCAAAAAATGACCGAAATACCGCCAGCTTAGGGTTGCGGACTTAGCTGGAAGTGCAGCCTGGGCACTTTTGTCCTTCTGACTTCAGCTAGATTGAGGAGGTGCGTGCCGAGCGTCTGTCCACCAAGAAGGTGCGACTCAACCAGCGTTCGTTCTTGTATCCAGCGGATGAGTAAAAAACACTGTATCGCGTTAGCTATACCTAAGGTGACAGCCCCCTACTGCGATGCAGGCACTCCGGCAAGTTAGTATGCTGAAATCTCACCCTACCCCGAAAAACGGAAGTATTGTATGGTTTCAGATCATTAATGGAATACCCAGGTATTGTATAGTATTTTATATATGTTTTTTCCTCGAGGCTATGATGCAGGTGCATCTTCAATTGCAGCAGGACCACAATCTGCAACATGCAGACATTACAAATATAGTTGTTATTTTCATTTTCCTTCACACATTCCATCACAATATTTTTTATGCTATTTTCAGCTTCGCATTTCTGATCGTTGTAAGTATTTGCCCACCAAACCCACGTTATATATTTGAAAAGAAAGGAAGGTTATTTACGTTTTTTAGAAAGGATCATAAGAGGGCGAACACGAAATTATTGCGACACATTCAACAGGGCATAACTTTTTTACCATTGGGTAAAAATCAACCAAATTTTGCACACTTTCTCATTGATGTGTATTGTTTACATGCTGTCAAACTCGAAGTCGTGTTTTTCGATTGAACGAAAATGGAGGTGAACCAACGCGAGTCGAGAGAACAAATTCTTTCCAAACACCTGGAATTTCCTGACCTGTCGCACCGGCAGTTGGGAAAAATGTTGAACATTCACCATTCAACCGTCTCCAGAGTGTTGAAGCGGTTCCAGGAGCGGTTGACGTTGGACCACGGCAAAGGAGCTAGAAGAAAACCGGAATCGGAGAACAAAAAGGCGGAGGGAAAGATGAAGCGGATGATTAAAGCAAATCCCAACGTCTCAAGCCGTGATTTGGCTAAAAAGATCGGCATGTCGCAGAGCTACGTCCAGAATGCAAAGAAGAGAGCTGGACTACATACATACAAGGTACAGAACTTCCCAAAACCGCGATGAGTAGCAACAATCGACGGCTAAAACTCGGGCACGGAAGCTCTACGAGAAGATGCTGACAAAATATGGCTGCTGTGTGATGGACGACGAAACGTATATAAAAGCCGATTTCAAGCAAATTCTGGGGTTGGCGTTTTTCACCGGCAAGAGCAAATTCTATGTGGACGACAAATTTAAGAAGAAGAAAATGTCGAAGTTCGCCTCCAAATATCTCATTTGGCAGGCCATCTGCTCTTGCGGACTGAGGAGTGAGCCTTTCGTGACAAAGGGCACAGTAAATGGCGAGATCTACAAATCTGAGTGCCTCGAGAAGCACCTTTTGCCGTTCTTGCAGCAGCACGACAAAGCTCCGCTATTTTGGCCAGATTTGGCATCATGCCACTATTCTAAAAGTGTCCTGGAGTGGTATGAAGCCAATTCGGTCCATTTTGTTCCAAAGGACATGAATCCGCCAAACTGTCCGGAGCTGCGCGCGGTGGAGCAGTACTGGGCAATGATGAAGCGGGAACTTCGGAAGAGCAAGAAGACAGTCAAAGACGAGAAGGACATGTTAAGAAAATGAAAAAAAAACTGAGAAACTGGTACCGGATGACACTGTAAAGACTTTGATGGAGGGCATCAAGCAAAAATGCGTTCAATTTTACACTCAAGGCTCCATCGATTAACTTTTCTTTTGATTTTTGAAGTAAATATATGTATAAAACTACCCTAAAATTTTGGTTTGATTCTAAACATTATAAGAAAATTGGCATGACATTTTCTGTGTCGCAATAATTTCGTGTGCGCCCTTTACAAGAATTTCTATTCTATGTTTTGTTTCGTTTGTAACCTTCGTTCCATGTTATTATTCTGCTACTCATGACGATGAAATACTTACGCAATCTTGGGCATTTCTTGTTGATGGGACGTAGTAGATCCTGCATCTACAAGATCATTGCCTTTTGCTTGGTTCCGATCATCCGTTGGTCCTGCGCAACCGGGAACTCCAGCAGAGCAGAAGCTGAAGCGCAAAACCAAGGGGAAAAGGCAAAATTAATTCGTTTCTTGGGCCGAGAAGCCGGTGCCACCGAACAAACAATCAAAACGTATCTCCAGTCCATAGAGATAATCAAGTTCAAGCTAGAAGCAGACACGTACTCAGAAGCAGCGGTTGAAAACATTGCAAGAGGAAGCGTTGCGAAGCGGGATGCGGAAGTGGTGATGGACTATGAGACACACCTGGCCCTGGATGGCAACTTCGGACAGAGGACCGGATATTTCACGTCCCCCATCAAGGAGGCGTGCAGCGAGGTCCAGTATATATCCCTTCCTTACCAAGTCCTCTTCCAAATCCCAGAAGTCCAAATCCAAGGAGATTCTCTTGTTGCTGAATTCTTTTCTTTCTTTTTTTTCCGTAATTTTGGCGTGCAGTGGGCGGTGAACTACCTTACAGATCCAATATTCACTTCATAGAGTCCATTAAAATGTAGGACTAGATTTTACATCTTTTTGAACTTTTCATGCATATATCGTGATGATCGTCCAAAGACTGAAATTTTCTAAAAAAAAATATGCTAAAGTGGGGCAGTAGATATGGATAAGGTTCTTTAAATGACGGCATCGCGTTTAAATCCCGGTAAGAAATGTATGAATTCCGGAAAGTGTGAGCTGTTTAGTGGAATACCTGTAACTAGAAAATGAGAAGAAATATTAATATTTTCCATATAATTCCAACTACCTCTATTGCTTATCTTGACAGATGCGCGAATTTTGTCCACACTGTGCAGATTTCTTCAGTGTCTTACAATTCATTTTTATTGTATTTTCAAAATCCATTTTTTTGCTGTAAATTTGTAGCACTACACCAGACCACTCTTCAAATGTAAACAATCTTTTTTTCTTTTCTTAAAGTGTTACTCAGAACTTCACATGTACTTCAAAAAGTAGGAGAGAAGTTCAACATAGGTGTGTTTGGAACTTTTGCGCTGATTAAAAGTACGATTAGTACTTTGATTGAACTTTGTGTTAGAGATTTTTTTGAAGTTAAAGCAAGTTCTCAACTAACATTATATGAACTTGAAGGTTGAGTTGAATAACAAAAACAAACTTGTCCAATCCGGATGGGACAACGAATGTTCCGTTACCATCTCCGCTTTCGCCATGGCACGTCCGTTGCTGTTCGCTATTGTCGTGAACCGGGGGTAACGGCTTCACGTATCTGCCAGCTTGCTGCTCGTCTTCAACCGGAATCCTCTTCGGCGCCCGTCGCTTAAGACTAACTACTAGATTTTCTGAAACTTAGTTAGGAACCGGTAGAGCGAATGTTGCTTAGCAACCAATATAGGTACGGGAATAGACTTTCCGTTTTTTTTTTCAGATGTAGAGAAAACAGCTAAAGTGAGAGAACTCTACCACGGTTCTATGTAGGGCGGGTGTTGCTTAGCAACCACTCCGTTGTTTATTTGTAAGGGACCAACATATCTACATAATTGGGAGAATACCAAGGGTGGATCGCCCAGCACACTTTTCTCCTATGCCAGTTTTCTTGAGTGTGTCAACAAGTGTTGCAATGTTTTGGGAGTTCCTGTAATGTGCCGAAGGTTTTCTGCTGAGCCTGGCAACCAGGCAATGCATATTGGCAAGGTTGCTGCTTTCATATTTCTTTAAGCTCAACTGTCAAAAATGTGCCTCAATGTGCCATACATTTAATATGGATTGAAAATCGAAGTGCCGCTGTTAAGAAACATGTTCGTCTTGTGTGTAAGTCATCGTGGCTGGCACACTGTTCTAAGCGACTTACCCTTGGAGAATACAAGGTTTACGTAACACCCGTACTGCATTAATGTTGAAATGACTTTTTTTTATTAGATTAACATCTGAAAAGGTATTATTTATTTGAATTTTCAATTTAGCCCTTTATACCACAAAACTTTTCTTGAACTTTTATGTTGCTTTAAATGTTAATGAAACTTTAAAGAAAATTAAGATCTGCCTGTACGTGAAGTGTCCTGTAATACAACGAAAAAGTTTCATGGAATTAAATGTTAACTAAATGTTAACTTATGAGTATTCATCTCAAGTAAAATTTGAAATCTGTACCACTCTTCGAGCACTTTCGGTACAAATGTGAATATGAATTTGCTCCAGTCCGTATCTTCAAACTGCAGTCTATTGTTCGTAATAACAAATTTTTGGTATGCTAAGTAGCGATATGTATTCAACCACATTCCGTGAATAGTGTATTAAAAACACACTATGAGATAATCTGGTATTAGAGATCGCAGCAAGCCGTGCATGGAAACTGACGTGTTTTGTTTTTGCTGCGTCCTTCTCGCGGAAAATAAAATCAAAAATATATTCGAAATTCAACCTAAACGAACAGTGAAATCATAAAATCTCCACGTGTTTTGTGTAAGATGTAGTGAATTTAATCGATTCTTTCCAAAAATTTTGATGGTCGGTAGTTTTTCCACGTTTTTTCTTTTTTATTTTGTTCTTCGCCCCGCAACCGGAGGAAGAGTTAATACCAGCTTAGTTGTGTTTGTTAGTACTTTTAGTATTGTGCCACGCGGACATAAATGATTAAATGAGAGTATTTTTCCGCGTATTCGTCGCGAGTGACTTGATGATTATAAGCAGTTTAGAAGTCGATATAGAGTACCCTCATAGCGAGGGATTTTGATTGTTGGCAGTGTGTGGAGAGAGAAAAATGAAAAGCAGTGCAATGTAGAAAACGGCCATTTGCTGGTCCGAAGCAAAAAATCCGCTATCCGCTAATGAATGGACTGGAGTGGGAAATTGACGCCATCAACCCAAGTCATAATTAGAACGGAGCGTCAATGCGTAGCTACTGAAGGTTATCATTGGGGGACTCTTTTCACACCACGACCCGAGTTCTTGGCCTCTTACAGCCGTAGAATACTTTGTACCATGACCAGCGTTCCAGTATCCCAGCTGCCATGGCGGTGCAGGGATGATCGGCAATGCCAAACATACGCAAACAAGTCTTGACCATCAAGACGGCTATTCTGCTTGCTCCTGAAATGTTCAGGGTGGTGATGCAAAGATGTCTAGACGAGGGCGTCTTCCCGGACACCTATAAACTTCAAACACTAGTACTTATTGCTGCCGAAGACAAGGAAGCCACCGAGTGATCCATCGGCATAACGTCCGATATGCTGATTGATTATGACTTAGCAAGTCATATTAATGTTATCTCAACCGAATGGCAACAACTTCAATGTAATCCTTAAGGGCTTACGCTGAAGCATTCTCGACGGCAGCCATTACCTCAACATGTAGAATTGATATAACTCAGAATCTGTACTAAATATGCAAAATTTAATCACATCAGTTTGTATACTTACTTGTTGTGAGCAATCTAATGAAGGTCGATTGTTCTTTCACTAACAATCGAGATTTATCAATTTTAAATAGCAAGTTTAGTTTGCGAGAGAGAGAGAGATAAGAGATAGGAAAAAAATACACGGAGCGATTAAAAGATCAAAGTACTAGTTTTATCAATTTTAAATATTTTTCCGTAGCTCTTGGTTGTCCAAAGTTTCAGCAGTAATCTCTCCTTGAGTGCACCAAGCTGATTGGCAGCAAATCCAGAACCTACAGCTCTTTACCTCAGGCGTTTGACAAATTCATCCATTTTTCCTCCTTCTCGCTGTCACAAATTATTGAATTCGGCGCGTTTCACTCTTTTATCCCGCATTGGAACCAACAGTTTTCCGAATTTGAACAAATGCCACATGGCGATAGCAACCAAAATCAATCAGTAAACGACCGGAAGGCGTAACGCTTCAAAATAAAAGCAAAGCGATTCGTTCAGAGCGAACCATGGCTCAATCTGTACTGCTTTCCGGCGAAGAATCACCTTCAATTCTCATTCACATTATCAGAGAAGCTTTTGCAATACAGCATTTACAAAATTATGAAAATTAACGGAACAAAAATGACAGCAACGGAAAAACACGTCCACTCGCAGCCAGAGCCTACTTCACTTTTTCGAATGAGGGGAATTTACACGTTTGTTAAAATTCGTAACTTTGTGTATGCTTGAGAATTCAATATTCAAATATGTTCAGTATGGTCTGCTTATTTGAGTACACCTCCATTCGTTTATTTTTACGTAACAGTCAATATTTGAGCAGAAGTTCCCGTACAGCATTTAATGCCAAGTCGAAGTAGAAATGAACCCGTAGGATTGAATCGAGAAGTTATAATCATCAGTGTTACGATGATTCAGATTAATTCACATCAGATTTTAAAACAATCAGAAAATTTCCGGCCTTTCTTCCGTGGTCACACATGATTAAGGGGCAACATATTTTTATTTACGTGCCAAACATGATGGGAACAGTGGAAAACACTACCTACCCCTCACCCAGGGGCGCCTTTGTATGCTTTGAAATCCACCATTTCTTGCAGAGTCAATGAATCGTCCGAACGTGACTGCCGTCGGCCACCTGGTGACAAAAGAACGCCAACTTGGACGATAAAATTTTATGACCAATTTAAACTTTCCGAAGAGGGTTGGACACCAGCAGTTGTTTCGGCAGTAGTCACCTGTCACTGATGGCTTTTGCTGGCTTTGTTTTGTTTTTTGGCCGTTGCAGTTCACGTTTCTTGTGTTTAGATTCACCATTCTTTACGATTGAGAACGTACTTGAACATAAACTGTTATACGAAACTACACGAAACTTTATCCCCTTTTGCCGGTGAATTCAAAACTAATCTCAAGCACAACCAAGAGTCAGGTGTCGGATGGAATGGAGAATGGACTGTCAACATTTTACGACGCCCACCGAATGCATTGGACGTTTTTACTCAGATTAGTAGGCCATTAATTTGGTGCCATTCGAAATCCGACGCCAGAAAAGGGAATCGTTCCTGTATTGTCGGAAGAAGGATACGTTCCTGGATTAGATAAGTTTATCTCTTTAAGGTGCCTGTTGTTTCAAGTAACTTATACCTAAATGTATCACAAACCACGGCTCTTGGCTCCTTCGGTGCTTAGAATTAATTAAGACACGCAAGGAGAGTAATATAGAGATCGTCATCTGCTCCATCCCGACCGTCACGTACCATCCCCCGAGGCTCCATACAGTTGATGCAAATTTATTCCGCAGCACGTTATCGGGATGCAAAGAAAAAACCGCTCACCCTTCGGAGTACTCATCTCCCCGTTCTGGGCGTTTTATCGCTACATCTTCACACGCAGCCCTGGAACGATAACACGAACCAGGCTCCTCTGGAGACGGATCCAGCTATGCGGAAGTAACCAAGTAATAGCAGACAACATTCTGTCACGAATTGCTACTCCTCCTGGATGGCACTTCTGTAAAACTCTTGAAAAATCCGCAGACAAGTGCGTGGCTCCAAACTTTTTCGTTCAATAATAAGCGTACCGAATTCTGGAGGAAAAAATGCTCGATTTTAGTCACGTTTCGGAAATCGATTTGGGGTTATGTTTTTTTGCTGTATAACGATCCATCATACAGTCCTTGTTTCTGCTGAAATCAATCTCACCAATCTCAAACGACCCAATGTCAACCATAGCATTGAAATCCCAAATCTCTTTACGACACTCTATCATTATCACTTGAGTTGCACTTGGCCCACAATTGCTACCAAGTGCCTGCCCATCATATCAAGCTTCCGACACAGGCTCTCGATTGCCATTCTTCAGAAGCCGGTTGTCCCACCGCAGGGACCCAGTGAAAAAAAACGAACATGATCTCCGAGTAAAACTTTCTAATCGTTTTGTCACAGCATCAGCATCACAAACGGCTCTTAAACAAATTATAACTGCCCTCCAGGCATTCGGCAGAAGCAAGACAAAATCACACATCCTGACTCTTGTTTGTATGTATGTGTGTTCCTTCTGGTAGGGGGACGAATTCGATAGTGGTCCCTCTGCTCCGGTAAGATGAAACTTTCCCACATTTGTTCGGATTTTTGCGAATCGTACTCAGATTGAAAGCCATAAAATTCGTACACGTTGTTGATTGCCTGGGAGGAAGGATTGTTGGGAATAGTAGCAGTCAGTATCCTTTCTTGGCCGAAGGGATTTGCAAGATTTCCAACACTACAACAATACCACAATGTTTACGAACGTCTGAAGGTTTACAATTTACGACTGGGGTTCATGGGAGAGGTAGATTATCTGGGGAAAATGAACTGAATAACTATGGTGGTGGAAAGGTACATAACTAACCTGGTTATAATCTTCGAAAGTAGTTGGCAGGATTTATCTTGTTGGTGTTGTTGGGTTCAGAGATGTCAGATTTACGGATTTGATAAATTTCTACGGAAGTAAATACGTATTCGACGGCAACATCCTCGGAATTTAATACAGGCCCAATGGAGTTCAACGGAATGTTACGCTTTGAATTATTTCCTCATCAATTGAGATGCAATTACATTTGCTGCAGGGGCTCAAATCTGATTCTAAAAAGAAGAGCAAACAAAAACATTCTTACCAATGACAATTTTTTCCTTGATTTCTTTACCGCATTTCTCGGTGCAATATTAAGCTTCCCAATAGTCATGAATCGTAGTAAGCTGTGGGTGCGGGCGAACGTGTTGAATTTTCGGTGTCAGAGTTTCTCTTAAAATCTTAAAACCATTGAAATTAAGAAGTTCACATTGAAAAGAATACAATATGTAGTGTTTATGTGCATTGGTTTTTCGGTTGTCCTTTGAAATGAACGAAAAAATTGCGTCGAAGAGAAAAGTTCGGTTACGCGTGATTCGGGAAAAAGTGTCCAAACTTCGCGTAAAATTCGTCCCGCCGAGGGCCAAAAACGTGCACATCCTTCGGAGAATCCGCTGGGGAACCGTTTGTTCATGTTTTCCGACCCGGATAGGTGCTGCTAAAACGTGACCAAGTATGTTGTTTTATATTATTTTGCATTGATTTTCAGGCCATAACGTCATTATAACAATATGTACCTGGTACACAATAAAGATTGGACTCGGAAAAAATGTGACACTTTGTTTTGGGTGTAACTTTTTATCGCGTTGGTAAAAATTAATAAAATACTAGTTCAGAGCGTTATGTTTATGTGTGCAAAATTTTATCGTGATCTGTCAAGTAGTTTTCAAGATTCATTCGAAAAAAGAAGAGCTGCGCCAGCAAATCTTGGGCGCGGTGATCGATAATCCTGGTCAGTCGTGGCCATTTCATCGTGTCCCGCGTTGTGAAGATGTTCCAGGACGAAGACCATCCAGCTGGAAGCGGCTGAAAACCGAAAACGGAATATCCAGAGAAGGCGCGAAAGATAAGGCAGTACTTCAAGAATAACCCGAACCTTTCCACCCGAGACGTGGCCAAAAATGTCAATTCGTCGAAGTGGTTCCTCCAGCAGACCATGAAGCGGGCTGGACTACGTATTTTTAAGGTCAGGAAGGCACCAAACCGGACTGACAAGCAAAACACGGTGGCCAAATTGCGTGCGCGGAAGCTGTACCGTGAGTTTCTGGTCAAGCCAGGCTGCCTCATCATGGACGACGAGACATATATCAAGGTGGACACCAAACAAATCCCCAGCCTCGAGTTTTTTGTCGGTACGTCGCGCATGGAGGTTCCGGAAAAGTTCCGGAAGAGAAAGATGGACAAATTCGCGAAGAAGTAGCTGTTGTGGCAGGTAATCTGCGAGTGCGGACGGTACAGCAAGCCGTTCGTTACAACCGGCACCATAAACGGACAAATTTATCGAGAGGAATGCTTGCAGAAGCGCTTGCTACCTTTCCTCCGCTCTCACCATGGTCCCACGCTGTTCTGGCCGGATCTCGCTTCGTGCCATTACGCCAAGCCTGTAATGGATTGGTACGAAGCGAAGGGCGTTAATGTGGTCCCGAAGGAGGCGAACCCGCCAAATACACCAGAACTTCGTCCGTTCGAAAAGTTTTGGGCGATAAAGAAGAAGAAGTTGAAGAAAAGCGGAAAAACATTCAAAACCGATGAAGCTTTGAAGAAAAACTGGGAGAAATTGAGTAAGGAAGATGGACAAAGCCTCGCCCAAGATCTCATGAGCAGTGTTAAGAAAAATGTACGAGCATTCAGCTTGGGGAGGAAATTCAGTAAATAAATTATTACAAAACACAGCTAATATATAGTTATTTAATCCCTGAAAATTTGAGAAGTATCCAATTTAAAATGAATTTTTGGTGATCATTTTTGTGTGTCTCATTTTGTCCGAGTCCAGTCTTTATCCCTATAACATTCTCGATTCATGGTTGCTCTCCTCTAATCTCGTGGACATCTTGTACTTCCTAGTTCTTGCTCCACCCGGCCTAACCATCTTGCTAGTTGCGCCCCTCGTCGTCTTGAAACAATCATGAAACGTTCCCACATTTGTTCGGATTTTTGTGAATCGTACTTAGATTGAAAGCCAAAAAACTCGTACGTTGTTGATAGCTTGAGAGGAAAGATTGTTGGGAAATTAGCATTCACCCGTTTTGTTAAGATGGATTTTGTACATAGAACAAATGTCTCGTAAATTGTACAAAACATTCATCGGTACAAACTCGCCATCGGGTGAAATGCTATCATTACAACTTTTTGTACAATGCACGAAATGAATTGATTTCCAAAGACCAACATAGGCCTTTGCTTAAAGTCAGCTCTTCAAAAGCAGAAACACCAACCAAGACAACACAGAGCAATAAGTAAAGAACGGTAACCGTAACCAATTTTACTCTCAGCCAAATTTTCTAACACAAGGTAAGTAATCATATGACCACTACAAAATATACTAAATATCATATGACATCATATACCACGGGGAAAGGGAGGGACCATCAGGGCACCCAACTGAAACGATTTGGATAGGGAGCATGGGACTGCCTCCTCCCTAACGGGTGTCCACTAAAAAATGAGAATGATTTCAATACTTTTCCATCAGAACAAAAACGGCCGCATAGAAATGTCACTTTAGATGAATGAATCGTTGCACTCTCCAGAAAATTTTCATACACTCTTATTTCACTCTAACATGTTCATTCGTGTTCAGCATGCCGTCGAAACAGGAAGAACTGCGCGCGCGCGTTGTACAATTCTTTCAAGCGAACGAAGATCGTGGAAAAAAATACACGGTGGACCATTTTTGTCGTGAAAAAGTTCCGGTATCCACCGTATACCGTATCCTGGCATGCATGAGAGTAACCCGGAAGAAACGTTGCGGCCGTCCAGCGAAAATAATGAATGAGAAAACGCTCCGCTCGCTGCGCAGCATGTTCAACAACAAGGATTCGGTAAGTCAACGGGAAGCAGCCCGAAAGTTCCATTGTTCGAAGTCACTCATCTGCAAGACGCTAAAGAAAGAAGGAATAGTGTGTAGAAAGAAAACCAGATCCCCAGAGTACACAGATGAGCAGATTCAAACCGTGAAATCCCAATGCCGCTGGATGACTCGGAATTACGGCGGAAAATCTTTCGTTCTGGACGACGAAAGCTACTTTCCTCTTTCGAAGTCTCAGATACCGGGAAACGACCGATTCTACACTAAGGACAAATCTACTACTCCTCCAAAAGTAATGTATAAGTTCAAGCACAAATTTGAATCGAAGGTTATGTTATCGTAATATCCGATAAGGGTATTTCGAAGCCGTGGTTCAAACCAAGCGGTTTGGCCATCAACCAGGAGGTGTACCAAAGAGAGTGTTTGCAGAAAATACTCATCCCATTTCTTAAACAACATCACTCGGATGGCAAATACGTGTTTTGGCCGGACAAGGCATCATCGCACTACGCAAAAAAAAACGCCAACGTTTTTGGAGAGCCAAAATATACCATATGTCCCAAAAGACCGGAATCCGACAAATTTGCCACAGTGCCGTCCTATCGAGGATTTCTTCGGTCTTTTGAGCTCCATGGTATACAAGGATAATTGGAAGGCCAGGGACACCAAGCTACTTACCAACAGGATCAAAAGCTGCATCCGAAAAATCGATGTGGCTGCCGTCCAACGGTCATGTTCCAGCATAACGACTAAGCTGCACCGCACGGACCATATGACAATATTCACTAAACTTAGTTTGAAGATTTAAGTTGACCCTTTTAATAAAATAAATCAGTTTGAACAAAACTTCACTGGTATTTTTTTCCTGACCCATTCTTTTCGTTCTCATTATTTAGTGGACACCCGTTATTGTTAACATTTCGTGGAACGAAAGCGGGCTTCGACCTCATCTATTGGGTTTATTCTGTCATCCGAAGTTTCGATTCTAGTGCAATGGGTGTGAACTTACTTTTGGAAGGAGATTCTCTTCATTATATTCGCGGGTTTCGCGTAAGTGTCTGCTTGTGGACCCGTGTGTTCTACAGACGCTGAAGGTAAAAAATCTGGATCATCCTGAAACTTTTCATCAGATTTGCCTGGTTCTAAATACGATCCAGTAGAATTTGAAGATACGAGACGGCACTGCCTTATAGTGAAATCTTAGCTTGATGGGTATTCAATTTTGTGCTTCTATGCTTCGAAGAATCCATGAGTTTTCGTCATACAAAAGTGGTTGCTTGGATTAGTCCGCACCATAGGTTTGGCAAAAGCCCTTGTGCATATGTTTCAAAAATGATTGCGGAAGGTTGAAATTAGTGAGCTCCAAAAAAAATCATGGATTTCAGCAAAATGATTTGCTGGATTGTTTTTGCTGAAAACCTGTTATCTGGCTCACATTACTGAACACTCAGCATCTTTCACCACCTGACTGTCTGTCTGTCAAATTAAGAAAAAAGAAACAAGGAACGCTTTCATTGTTTTTTTTTTTTGGCAGCGCTCGGACAGTTTGCCACCGGTTTAATTAAAGTTTTGTGTTAAAATTTGTATAAATTATCGACGTTTTCATACAATCGGAAGTGCAGGAAGCTCTGCTAAATCTTAAGGCAGACCGTTGTGATTTGATGATGTGTTGTTTCGTTACTAAAACAGATAAAAATAATTCTATGTTTTCTACAGCGTAGACCAAAATGGCGGGAATTCCGTGGAGTCAGGCGTGCAATTCCAGGACCACAAAAAATCGTTTACATTTTTGAGTTGATCAATATGTGAGCTAAAACATTTTTCAGAACTCATTTTTCTTTGAAAATAATACTGGCAATCATTTTCAGCCTGAAGACGACGTCAAACAATACGCTTCTGGCATCTCGAAAACGAAGCTCTCAATCGTTATTATCAAGGCACCGCACTATGAGGAATGAGCTGCGTACATCCGGTTAAACCGACGTGTATTTTCGGTAAGATTTGATAGTCCTTGAGCGTTCTTACTGTTGGTGCAGACTTACTATGCATTTAAATTGAAGTTTGAGCCGTATCTTGCAATTTAAAAAAAAATTCACTGGAGCTGTTTTGGCCGTAGAAAATATGATCATAACCGTATATAATTTAATCTTTGAGCTTGGCTAAGCAAGATACTAAAATATCGTTACAAATTTTGGAAGAAACCTAAATTTGTTTCAAATTGATCAAAATAGAATGAACAAACCAAATTAATACATGTTATTAAAAATTCCAACTTAAAATGAAAACCAGAGAGCTGATTTTTCAGTAAATTGTTGATTTTTGCTGAATTCTATCTGCAAAGAGCCGTCAAGTCACGAAACAACCGAAATTGCTGAATTTTCAGCAAAAATCAGATATATAATGAAAGTTCACCAAACTTCTGTCAAGCAGGATGACATTTCGCATTGCTGAACAAGTCAGTAATTTTTTATTGCTGAAATGATTACTGAAAAATTCAGCTCGGCAAAATTCAGCAAAATCTTGCTGATTTTCAGCGCAATTTTTTTTTTGTGTTTACATACACGCCGAAGTAAGACGACAATAATGACACAAGTTTTATGTCACCAATACGGGTGAAAATGCCGCTTCCTGCATCGTGTGGCCTTGAACATCTTTTGTCTTAATCGGTTCTTTTGTATTTTGAGTGTTTGCGTAACATATTTTAATTGAGTAATTCGCCATGAACGTGTTTATAGCTCTTAAGGTTATTCACGTAGAAGCGTGTTCAAACTAAATCGTACACTCCTGTTAAACTTTACTCAATTTTTGAGTACAATTGTATGCTATCTCTTTTTCTCTCACGGAAATGTTACTCAATTTTCGTTAAAAAGTGGATCTACTCAAAAATTGAGTAAAGTGAAACGGGAGTGTAGTAGCTGCATGTGCATGATCGATTCAGTTATTTGACGGACTTTGTAGAGCACAGTTGTGCTGGTGCGAGTGATCGTTACGAGAATGGAGTTGAAAATCTTGACCAGGTCACGACACTATTCTTAGTAGAAAACACGGCACCACTCAATAACCATAGACGCACAGCTAAATGCAAGGATGCCAGATATACAGGCATATCTGTTTTATACAGACATTTAATGATACATACATACTTTATACAGATTATATACATTATACAGATATTGCGATAAAGTTACAGATTTTCCCAGACATTGATACACATCAATAAGATGAAAATGAGTCTGAAACGATTTTATATTCCATGTAAAGTTGGCTTGTTTTGTTTGTTTGTTTATTTTTCGTCATGTGACAATCACGTGCAGACCTTTAATTACAGTATTTTTACATGTTTTGTCACTTAAATCTATATAAATACATATGTAACAGTATTTGGCTTATATTCTAGTGCATTTATGAGCAGCTTATTAGTGAATATCATTAAAGTATTGCTATAATTTAGATTTTGTCATTGTAAAATCAACATTTTTGCAATGCATATTGTATGTTGCCATCATCCGATTTAAAGGTCCAACATTTCGATTTCGTAGTCGTCGACTTGGTATGTGTTTGCGAGTAACATGCGCAGCCGAAATATCACTTACTGAGTTTTAGCGACTCCACTATGCAACCAACCGGTTTTGAATATGAGGCAGCCCTACACGGTTGTTTGCGAAAACCCATTAATGGGTGAAAAAACACCCATTTTTAAATAGCTCTCCTATTTGTCATAAAATGGGGGAATTTCTGAATCAGACAATGGGTAAAAAAATACCCATTAGAGAAAACCTCATACAATAAGAAAAATGGGTGAAAAAAAGTTCTATATTGGTGAAACACGGAAACATGATCATGGAGGAACTTAGAAAGAAGTTGATCACAGATTCATACGGAAATCTTAAGGGTAAGGATTATTATTTTTATTTATTTGAAACGCTCATTTATTTTAAATATTATAAAAGGTTATTCCTACCCAATTGATGAATGTGTATACATCGAAGAAAATACGTTGGGTGATTTGGATCAGCACATAAAATTTGGGCATAACCTCAACACTTCACTATCAACATTTGGGAACCTCAGCCGGCACATGTTTGAAGGATTTATTTCCAAAAGTATTTAGGTTAGTATTAGGTATATCAAAAAAGGCATGAATAAACAGTCCAACTATTTTCTTTTTTATTTATTGTATTAATTCATTTAACACCATGACAACCATGAACTTATAATCTACCAAACTGCTACATAATCTATATACAAACATGGGTAATTTTTTACCCATTATGGGAAAACCTGGCTTCTTTGCAATGGGTGAATAAATACCCATTTTGTGACATACACTGCTTTTACCCATTAATGGGTAAATCGAGTTTACCCATTAAATGGGGAGAGGCACTTCTAGCGAAAATGGGTGTTTTTTCACCCATTAATGGGTTTTTTCAAACGACCGTGTAGTGTACCGGTTGGTCGTGGTCACTCACCACTACGTATGTAGAATGCGGAGAATGGGAGAGAATTAGATAGGATAGAGTAGGGAATAAAATAGAGGATCAGATGATAAACATTGAAAAACTAGGTCACTACACACTTAGATTATTTTACAGAAATCTGTAAAGTTTTACCGAATTCTCAACAGCTGAACGTTCGGTAATCCAATTTTACGGATTTCGGTAATATTTTACCGAAATCCAGTAAATTGTTTACAGATGTCTGTAAAATTTCACCGAAATCCGTAAAATTGGATTACCGAACGTCCAGCTGTTGAGAATTCGGTAAAACTTTACAGATTAATGTAAAAAAATCTAAGTGTGTAGGGCAGACAGTGCAAAAAGTGCAATCGGAACGATCAGTTGACCGGAGGCGAACTCTGTGAAGTTTATGTTTAGTTTTAAGAATAAATGTAGTATTGTTAGCTTAGTAACTAGATTTGGTGTTTTAGTAAATAAAGTTGTGTTGTGTGAGAAATAAAGTACTTTGTGAACGTTGACTGAATGTTGTGAAATATGTATTTATGTGCGAAGAAAGGTCCTATGATGACCATTTAAAAGACGTACACGAGGCAGTGGAACACCAGAAATAGTGGTTGGGAGACTCCCCAACAGTATGTAAAAATTAAGTTTGGATAAAGGTTTATCAGAATCAACACGATGCGAAACGATATCGTGTACGACTGAGACCATTGCAAATTCTCGACGCTTTTTTATATTTTGGATGCCCATGAGCAATGGGTCCACACTTAGCTCAGCCGATAAGGTAACGGCTACAAAGCAACACCATGCTGGAGATGGATGGGTTCGAATTTCGGATTTATCTTTAAGGAAAATTTCTCGACTCCCAAGGGATATGGTATGGACTAAAATATTTACCTGCACTTAGTAATTCAGAAAAAGCACCAAAAAATGAAAAAAAGTGCCACTAAATTATTAAGGCCTGTGCCAACAAATAATGTGTGATCAGCATTAAAAAATTAGGAATGAGCAATAAAAGATGAGAAAAGATCTTCGGATAATCTAATTGTGACCGGTAAATCTATCAAATAAAGCAACAGCTATTAGTATATGTGCAATTAATATAGCAGTATTTCCGCCAAATTATGTAATTTGAGCACTAAACTATTCGCATATGTCTTTAATTTTGTTGGATTTTCCCATAAAAACAGTAAAATGAGCAATGGATAAATAAATATCCATTGCTCATTTTACTGTTTTTATGGGAAAATCCAACAAAATTAAAAGACATATGCGAATAGTTTAGTGCTCAAATTACATAATTTGGCGGAAATACTGCCATATTTAATTGCACATATACTAATAGCTGTTGCTTTATTTGACAGATTTACCGGTCATAATTAGATTATCCGAAGATCTTTTCTCATCTTTATTGCTCATTCCTAATTTTTAATGCTGATCACATCATATTTGTTGGCACAGGCCTTAATAATTTAATGGCACTTTTTTCATTTTTTATTGCTCAAATCTCTCTTTTAATTGATGATTAATTATGCTGCCATATGGTATGATTTTACTTGCCACACAAACATATAAATGCAATAATGTTACCTGGCATCGAAAGCTCTTAATTAATAACTGTGGAAGTGCAATAATATTCAAAGTGCAAACAGTATAAATTGCTTTTGAACTATTCTTTTCGTTGTTCGTGCATGACTGAAGAAGGTGACCATACTACGCTACAATACTCAAGTATTGACCTCACATATGTGACGTATAATGTTTTTGTTGTGTAAGGGTAATGAAAGCTGTAACTAAATCGTTTTATGAATCCTAGCATGCTACTTGTTTTACTAATTATTGTAATAAAGTGGTCAATAAATGTTAGTTTCCTGTCTAAAATAACACCTAAATCCTTAACTCTACTGCACTTTTCAACTCCCTGATTTCCTAGCATAACTTAATAATATTGATTTTCATTTTTGGTCGATTAGCTGCAAAAAGTTTTTTTTTTGCACCAAATTATAAAATAATACTACGTCGTTAATGAAGAGTCTTCTTTGTTTATTTTTTATTTTTTATTTTAATTTTTAAACATCTCTAAATCGTCGGTATAAAGAAGATTTTTTTCGTTTTTTAAAACGAGAGAAAAATCTTTTACAAATAGTATAAACAAAACAGGGCCAAGATGGGAGCCTTTAGGGACTCCTGAAGTAACTCGAATAGGATTCGCAGTCTTGTCTTTAAATCTGACTAGTTGATGTCGATCAGTAAGATAAGACACGAGCCATTTAAGAAAACTCAGCTCAATACCCATTTTATGCAATTGGAATAGAAGCATGGGTATATCAATGCGATCAAATGCTTTGCCGAAGTCTGCCTATAAAGCTTCAACATGATTTCCGTTTGTCCATTACAACCAGCGAATAGTTATAGAGTAAATTTGTATTAGCTGAGCGTCTTTTGGAGAATCCATGTTGCAAGGTAGAGATTCTATTTTTAATTTGACAAAACAGTTTTTATTGATGATCGCTTCAAAATGTATTGGAATCAGAGACCGAAATTTTCGCCTACTTGAGAAGAAAAACGTCCTTTTTCACCCGCTTGGAGAAGCAAATGAGAATGTGAGAAGCGAGAGACTATTATACGCTCACAGTAGTTTTCGCGAGAAAAGCAACGGCGATTTAGAATTTTCGGAGAGCATGAGTAGCTGATAAATCGTTTCTTTTTCGGTGAATCATAGATGCCGATAATTATTTTTCACTTACTTTTTGGCACCTGAAAATGCACCCGTCTTCATGCTTGTTTTATTCTGACATTATAATTCTATAATGATGGTCCATGGCGGTACCAGTGTGCACCAACTTGGCCTTATTTTCGGCTATAATTAGAAGAAAAATTAGTAACTCCATTTAATTAGAACTACCTTTGCTTATCTTCGACAGATACGCGTATTTCGTCTACAATGTGCAGACTTCTTCAGTGTCTCGTACTAATAACTCGACTGAGTCGAGTTATTAGTACGAGACACTGAAGAAGTCTGCACATTGTAGACGAAATACGCGTATCTGTCGAAGATAAGCAAAGGTAGTTGGAATTAAATGGAGATTACTAATTTTTCTTCTAATTTATAGTTACAAGTATTCCACTAAACAGCTCAAAATCCTCTAGAATTCTTATTTTCGGGTTTTGCTCCTCGTTTGCGATCTAAGCATGTTTTCAGTGAAAAATGTGACATGAGAAAAAAATGTTCGTTGAATTGTGGAGAGAGATATTTTCGCATATGCAAGCGAGAGGATAATGAATTATCGGCGAAAAAGGAGAGATGAAAATGTAAACGGTTCGCTACTCATCGAAAACCTGTTTGAGCGAGAGCATGGTTTTCACCCAGCTGAGCGATAATTTCGATCTCTGGTTGGAATGCAAGAGATAATAGCAATACCGCGATAATTTTGTGTGTCGAAGTTTTTGCCTTTTTTAAAAATAAGAACAAGATAAGAACTTTTCCACGAGTTGGGCCAAATACCGGATACCAAAACGAGGTAGTTGTAAGCCCCAAAGCTAAGTTTTTCAGAAAATGGGGGGAATCCCATCGAGCCCACATCCTTTGGAGACATCTATCTTCAATGCTTCTCTTATGTTATGCTCATTTCTATTGTTCACACCGAAACTTCTACTAAATTCTGGAAAGAAACCGAAACATTTGCAATCACGACCTGGTTCAGAAAATTTGGTATATATATCTTGGAAGAAGGTTGCAAATAGATTGCAAATTTCACTTTTTCATCAAGATACATTTTTGATGGAAAATTATCTGATTTCAATTTAGTTTTAATATAGTTAAGGATATTTTTTTTAACTGGATTTGATCTCTAACGCGGTTCTTGAGTTGTACTCATCAAAAGCAATATGAGTGGCTGGCATTTAATTACACGTAGTGTACCAAGGGAGAGCTGTGAAGTTTTTTTTTTTCGTAGCACAGTTATTGTAATTTTTCCACTAAAACGTTTTCTTGAAAGTTTTTGCGCAAAGTACTAATTGTGTTCGTGCTGTTCCATTCAAAAAGTTGTGAAAATATTTGCCGACTAGCCGACGGCTATTTCTGCAGAGATATAAATGCATCCTTTAGCATCAGAGGGAAGCCGTCTAAATGAAGACTGGACATCAGCAACAAACTCCGGTGAGATCTATCTGATCGTAACTAAATTTGATGATGGAAGTGTATGTGCAGTAACTTTATCCATTTGATGTTGGTACTGTGTTTATGCGGGGTTTGTTGAAAGTGAAAGTGGCCTTGGAATGGACGTGAGTATCTAGGCATTCTGAAATGGGACTGGAACTCAACAGAGCTTTCATATTCCAACTTCCGGGCAAAAAGTGTTTGTCGTATAAGACAACGGTTCGTTTAGCTACAAACATTTTTCTTCCATAAAATCACTGCCGGACGGTGATTGCACTTTTACGGTAAACATGGTCGAAATCTTTCTTTCTTCAGTGATGGTCTCTAAATTGAAATTTGTGGAAATGGCAATTAGTACACCTCCTGACTTCGTTTCAGATTGATGCAAGTTACGGTCATCCATAAAAACATTGTATTTATTACCAAAAAATTCTTCACTTCGAACACTTTCATCCCAACTGGTTTCATATGCCAGAATTATTGGGAAGGGACAACACCAAATTTTGTTGTGGATTTATTTAATCTTAGCGGAACCTTTCATTCGATTGAAAATTTGGTTATACACCAAAATTTCAGTTCCTATTTGTGGCTGATGTGAAGAAGTCTGTTGGATCATGTCAGTAATTAAAACTATTGAGGGATTCCATCCAGAATGTGCCGGAAATCCCAAAAATCATACCCGATCATCATTGATTTGGATGAAACTTGGCACATGAGTTCGGTACGTTGGAAAAAAAAAATTCCACTGGTGTTAAGATAATTTGGGTTCAAGAGTAACTTTTGAGATGGGCGTATGTGTTTTTTCCAACATTTTACTTGAAAAATCGTAGTTCAAAAATTATTACATTTAGAGAAAAACTTTATTCAAGGGAATTGAAGGGAACTAAAAAGTCTTTCTTAAAAAAATATACACAGAAAAAAATTTTTTTTCATCAAGAAAAATCAAAAATAATTACTAAAAATAAAATATCTAAAAAACATATTTTTAATATTTTTTTAATTTGTTATATGGAAATTTGAGGAAATAAGACACGTTTTAAAAAACTCTAGGATGGACGCTCTTATAATAAAAAGTTTTTCAAATAGCGAACTTTGGTGTATATTTCAAATTTTGGTTATTCATTCTTATAAATAAATTTTGATATTACAATATGGTTTTGGAGATCATTACAAACAATAATGATTGTGATGATAAACCACGTAAACGCAACCGTTTTCAAGATATTTCTGATTTTCTTTCAATAAAATTTCAAAACCTCAAAAAATACGCCCTTTTCATAAATTACTCGTGATATTAAAACAACAATAGCTAACGATTGTTTCTCTTGTGTTTTTAGCCTTTTTAAAACACATGTATGTGCCTCTTACTTACTCTTAACAGCTCGTCGATTGAAAAAGCTTCTCTTAAAGTTATAAGACAAAAATAATGAATTATGGTTGGATTTATATTTATATATACCATTTATTAGTCTCGGTCATTGATAATATTACATAAACATTATATAAACTATTGATTGCTTATATATATATTATGAATCCTGCCTTCTTCGTCATTCGAAAACAGTTTTACAAAAACTTCGTTTTCTGAAATTGAACGAATGAGTGGTACTTTGTGTACCTGCAATCGTTTTAGTCTGTCGGTAAATTTCATTCCATTCTGCTACCCCTGTTCATACTCTTCATGTGATACATAACAAAACGACATTTTTGTTAAACAATCATCACTTTTTGGTTCGCCCATTCGAATAACTCTAATGCACTTTTATAGGGTGTTCATGTTGTACAGCAAGGCTTGCATATCTTGCCATTCGTTTTAATGTACCACCAATTGCATCGCAAGGTCCCTTACCGTGGGATGTTGCGAAAAAATGCCATTCAGCATCAATATTGTATTTCTTTTAAACTTACAAAGGCTTGCAAAGTTCTTCCTATTTTTATATTGGGATGCTGCCCCGTCAGACATAAACGTAGCTTTCTTTACTTTAATTTTTGTTTGCAAAAAGCTTATTAGTTTTGAAATAAACACCTGCACCGCAATCGTATCATGTTTCAACACTTCTGAGATAACAATGAAACTGATATTTTAAGTATTCCAGATTCCGTGTAATAAATGACATAAGGGTGAATAGTGGCTTGCTCATTACTCCAATAACTACTTTGAACAGCATCTTGAAAAACAAATGAATAATTTTCAGAAAAATCACAAATTGTTATTACTTCGCCGTCTTTAAGACAACTTTTATAATCTCTCAAGAAACTAGACTGCTGAGATTTGACAAAATCGTGGGATACTGATTGTTCCAACTTTTCACAAAAATAAGCAATAAATTCATCAATTGGTTTAACAAGTGTCTCTAAACTACATCTATCAGTTGAAATCCATTGCTCAAAAGATATTTCAACTAAACCACGTTTTTCTAATTTGTCTGTTAAACTACTCTCAAAATCTGAAAAGCCTGGACATCGTTCGCATTCACGGAGGTAACATTTTTTAGTTCTAGATGATGAGCTACATAATATTTCTTAAAAACACAATTTATAATCATTCTCGAATGAATATTTTCTAAGACCATGAAGCATCAAGTTAATGTTCTCATGAATGGTGCAAACACAAATGTTATGAGAACCTGTGCTGCCAAGTAATTTGCAATGCTTTGGTCTTAGTGCTGCAAAAGAGCTAAACCCAACAGCATTTTGATGCATCTCTTGAAATTTAATGAAAGCTTCTCTTAATGAACAAACTAAAAGGCGCTTTTGAATATGAACCCTCTTACCTTCGCTCCTCATACCAGGCGAAAACCAAAATTTGGTTTTTTATTTCCGGGTTCAGACCGTGTCCCAGCTTTTCGTTAGGGGCAGCTAAAACACCTTCGTGCTTTGCAAGGAATTTAGCTTGTGATACGATGTACTTGTTTGTTATTCCAAATTCTGCCATTACTCTTTGATTTGTCCAAGATTGTGGTAAATTCGGCTGCTTTCACTTTCAATTGTTCCAGGTCATCCTCCTCCGCTTGATCCCCAAATATGTGTGTCCGAATGCCGTTTGAAACATCTTTGAACTTTTTGCGGGCATAATTTACGTTCAGGAACTTTTAGCCGATATTGGCGAAACGTTGATTCCAGCTACGCCCTTGTTAAATAGCTCAATATTATGGCGCCTTGAATAATCTTGCACACTGCTATCAGATGGCACTGACATTAATGATATTGCCGATGGCGTTTCCTCGAGACCATACAAGTCTACTTGCCGTGATGTAGATGGTTGTGGATCCATAATGTTAGTAATTGATGGTTTCTCACTAGGCTCCGAAATTGCAGCATCGGGATTGTTCCGTTCTATTTAAATGCAAACGACAATTATCACAAATCATCAAAGAAGTGTCCAAATGTGTTTTGCCCATAAACTTGAGTTTTTTGACATTTTGTTCGGTTAATTTACGAAGGTTTTTGAGCACCGTTTAGTGGGAAACGGCATACAACACTTCTTCATGTTAAACTCCATTTTCAGTTCACTCAGATAGATTTTACTGATGAATGCGACTATGTATGAGCATATATATTGGCTGTGGTACCTTTGGAAATGCAGGTATAAAACATCTCTGGTAGTTTACAGGCAGCGTACATTAGCTGTTTTTTATGAGAAAATATACCTGACATACGTTATAGCTGCTATTTGTCTACCTACCTTAAACAATATGTGTTACTTTCATACTTCATCACCGAACTGTTCGGAGTGTAGTTTTCACACACTACACCCGACCTCTAACATCGTTGGAGCTTGGCAAAATAGTCAGCAGTTCGATTAATATGCTTCTTCTATATGACCCTCCGCATAATTTCATCATCTGTCCATTTCACACTTGTCGCCCCTGTGACATCTATCTCGCTGTTACTTTCATCGCTTTAGCAAATTCGCTCCCTTCATTCTCTGAGCGGCCCGACCGATACAGCCATAAAACAATTATAAATATATTGATTGCAATATTAAAACAATAGTACTATTTATCTTGTTCTTTTCAAATGAGTCTTCTTATCATCCTGATATCAAAAGAAAAGAGGATATTAGAGTAATGTGAACGTTATAATATGAAGATCTTGGAAAATTTATCATTTCTGGTGGAAATCTCGATTAACTTAAGAAAAGAGCGAATTTTCTGAGGTTTTTTCATTCTATTGAAATAAAATCCGAAAAATCTCGAAAACGGTTGCGTTCAGGTGATTTATCATTATGATCATTATTGTCCTTAATGATCTCCAAAATCATATTGTATAATTAATTTTCATTTATAATAATGAATAACCAAAATTTGAAATAGGCATCAAAGTTTGCTCTTCGGGAAACTTTTTTATTATAAGAGCGTCCATCCTAGAGTTTTTTTCAAAACGTGTCATTTTTTCTCAAATTTCCACAAAACAAATTTAAAAAATATTAAAAATATGTTTTTTTTTATATTTGATTTTTAGTATTTATTTTCGATTTTTCCTTAAGAAAATTTTTTTTTTTTTCAGTGTACATTTTTTTTACAAAGCTTTATTAGTTCTCTACAACTCCCCCATATAAAGTTTTTCTCTAAATGTAATGTATTTTGAACTACGATTTTTCAAGTCAAATGTTGGAAAAAAAACATACACCCATCTCAAAAGTTACTCTTGAATCCAAATAATCTTAACACCAGTGGATTTTTTTTTTTCAACATACCGAAGACGTGTACCAAGTTTCATCAAAATCGAAGATAGTTGAGTTTGGTGACCGACCGATTTGGCGTGGAATCAGTCTATTTACCTCTCCTTTATGTAAAGAGGTCGTCAAATGTTCAAAAAGAGCAGTTTCAGCTAACGTTTGCATAAAAAAAATACCCTGCTCGCTGATTGGCAGCCACAGCAGCACCTTCTTGGAGAACTAGGTGTGTGAAATGAACTTCACCTCGAAGCTCACTTCCTGCGTAGGGGAAGTAAAATATGAAGTACCCTGCCAGTCATTGCCATCCAGATTGAGATAGGTCTCGTCATCCATCACCACCGCCACGTCGCGATTCGCTGGGAAAATCGAGTTGACCATCTTATTCAGCCGCTGCCGCTGCGTCATTGCCTGCAGCTCCGAAACCAGTGGACGTGACTTCCGGTTCCTGCCAAGTATGTTCATGTTCGCCAGGTACATTTTCACTGTTTGGCCGGTTGAACCGACCTCCCGGCCAAGCGTACGCAGCGATGCAGCCACTTTTGCCTCGGTCTTCCTCTTCAGCATCCTTTGGAGCTTCATGTCGCTCAAGGTCGTCGGCCGTCCGGAACCGATTGTTGTCCAATAGTGCCAAGATGTTGTAGATGCCAGAACGGGCGTATCCGGCGTCCACAAACTGCCGCACAAAGTCCCTTTTCGACGCGGCGGGGTGCCGTTCTTTTAACCGGTACACTTCTGAATGGTGTTGCTTCACTGTTTTTGCCATCACGGTTAGAGTTTGACTGATATAGCTGTCAAATTTTGTCTGTTGACTCATGGGTTACTATGATTGATGCTGCATGGGTAGTTTTTGTCCATTTTTTTTAAATGCAAACGTTACACTGCTGCGTGACATTGTAATAACTTTTGTTTGCCTATTTCCATCGTGTTTTATTTTCTCTGTTTCCTGTACAAACAAGCAATTTAGATCTAGAAATGAGAAGAGGGATGAGTATTTTCTTTTCAATTCCAACTACCTTTCTTGCTTATCTTGACAGGTACGCGTATTTCTTCTACAATGTGCAGACTTCTTCAGTGTCTCGTACTAATAACTCGACTTTGAAGTCTGCACATTGTAGACACACGTATCTGTCAAGATAAGCAATAAAGGTCGTGCGAATTAAATGGAAAATACTAATCTCTCTTTTTATTTCTAGTTACAGGTATTTCACTTATCAGCTCAGACTTTCTAGAATACTTTTTATGTCAAATATGGAAATTTGCACACGAAACATCTTTTAAATTCAACACAAAGTTTTCTTGTTTTGTATTAGTAATTTTGCTGTATCATCAAACATATTTTGTTACAGTAGAGTTTATTTCACGTATCATGAGATACTAGGTAATTCATTGATGTTACTCAAAAGGCTCGCTTAAATAGTTCAAAACAAACATTGGCGTTTGTCGAGACTATTAGGTCTTTGTTAACTTTCTGTTAGTGAAATTTAAACGTAACGTTGCATACTAGATACTAATAGGTAGAATAGATCTTAGTATAATATTGAATTATTGTCCAACATAGATGAGTGGTTGCAATACCTGTCCGCCTGCTCCAGTCTCGAACCCTTTGGGTTGGCTCATCGAAAAATCTTCCGTTAGCGTCCCGCACAGGTAAGCCGTCTGTTTCACGTCTGGAGCGAACACCTGGTCGTAGTCAGTGCCAAACTTTTGACTGAACCATAGTGTCACCAGCCTCGCTTTATTACGTGTGGCTTGTCTTTTTTCGTCCAATTTACGCTTGCAAAGCCACTTGCATCCGACAGCCTTTCGTCCCTCCGGCAGTGCTTCAATGGTCCATGTTGAATTCTCTTGAAGCGATTGAATTTCTTCTTCCATGACTGCTTTCCAGAATGCGTTTTTTGGTCTCTTCAGCGCCACAATTCCGTTGTGGTATCGTTATTGTATCACGTCTTTGTTGGACCGTTTCGAACTTTGTACGACAGTTTCTTCTTCAGGAGACTCCTAACAGGAATCTAAATTCTCGTCGTCGTTTTCGCTATCGTCTACATAATACGAGGCGTCGGCAACGCGGCTCACCGCTTGCAGAAGCGCTTCGTATGACTCCTCCTCCAGCTTGGGAACGTCGGTACCGGGTTTGACCTACTCCTCCTCAAAGGACCGAACGTCTCGGCTGATGACCAGCTTGTCAGTGGCCATATCAATGAACCTGTAGGCCTCGTGGTTCCTGGAATACCCGACGAACGTCATTTTCTTCGACTTGTCCTGGAGTTTTCTTCGGTTTCCGTTGATACATGGACAAATGCTTTGCACCCAAATACCTTCAGATGAGAAACGTCCGGCCTGTGTCCCCACCTAAGCTCGTATTGTGTGATCTCCACAGCACGCGACGGTAGGTGTCTCTGAAGATAAACGGCCGTAGCGGTAGCTTCGGCCTAGAATCTTGAAGGCATTTCGGCGTCCATCAGCATGCACCGACACATTTCACTGCCGTACCGGTGCTGCGACGAATATTCGGCGGTGTAGTCGGGGTGGATTCCATGCCCGCGGTACAACTCCATCTGTGCTTAACTCGAGGGTTCCCCTCCCCGTTCGGACCAGATGTGCTTGCAGATTTCTTTAAGAATTCTATTACAGAATTCTTTAAGTAGAAAATAGTACAGTAACGACTGTGATCATACACAAAAGTAACAAAATAACAAAATCCACTCACCGAGGGCGTCCGAATGGATGAGGTCTAACGATGCGCTGGTCTTCTTTTCGGTGGTCTTGGGGAAGGCCGTTCGAGCCTCCTTGCCTTTCACACAGAATTCGTAGCTTTCACGCATTCCGCAACCAGCCAGGGAGAACTCGCGAGAATTTGCAGCATGTCCGGTTAACGATGTCCAAACCGTCAATGCCACGTGTGTTGGCATTCGCTCTTGTGAGATGCCGTTACCTTCGGGACGATTCCACATTCGCGCTTGTTTAGGCGATATAGACTTCGTTGCTAAGGCGACTTCGTTGCCATTGGCGATGATTTTGCACTTTCCTTCAACAAACTCGCCTTTGCCAACAAACTCGACGAGCACTGACAAAAGGCTCGCTGATCGCATCGGGACGTACATCACGTTATGGAGACGGATTTTGTTCGTGCTTCCAGAACCGCCAACAGGTTCGATCACGCTAGTTCCAGAATCAGCGATTGCAACTACACGCCCGTAATCCAGCTCTACTTTACGTGTAGCCGGTTCGAGGTCTTCAAAGAAATCCCTGTTGCCCGTCACACACGTCTCGTATTGCTTCTTGAGTCTGACTTGCTTTTCTGTAGCTGCTTGCAGTCCTGTTGCCTTTGTCCAGATTTTTCGCAGTGATGGCATACAATCTATTTCGTCCTGTCGCTTTCAAGACTGTCCTTCCGGCTTCGATACGGTTTTGTTTGCTTACCTCGTCCAGCAATTTCTCCCGGATCAGGTTCAGCGTCAAGGCATCGTCCGTTTGCGTTTTGAGGGCAGTAGTTAGCACGTTGAATTACTTCAATAATCCTCGCAGGACAAAGGCCACCATGGTGTCTTCTATCAGGTCCTTTCCTGCGCTGTAGAGTGTCGCGTAGAGATCCTCGTCGTCCCCTTACGTGCACTTCATGTCTCGCACATCCGTTGCAACAGGGAAACCCTAGTGCACATAGTAGCTTATGTGTGGAGTTTGACCAATGCTGCCCACGGTTTCGTTGCCGTTTTCGTGGCACGAATCATCCCAAATCCCAATCCCCAATCCCAGTAGCAGCAAAATCGTTGCTCGAGCTTTTTCATCGCCTTCGTTTCACGCACCCACTGCCGCATTACCTCCAGCTACCTGTGCTGCCGGTGCCGCCGGAAGGGTTGTACTGCACGTATGTCCACAAACCTTCTTGGATCAGCAGCGCTTTGGTCCGGAGCTTCCAGACTTCGTAGTTCGAATTGTTGTGCTTCGTAGAATCCTATTACAGAATTGGTTCCGCTTGCAGAACTTATTTTTTTGATTAAAAATCTACACGTAACCTGGACCCATAACCTATTAGCACACCGTGAAAGTGAACCATAACAGCACAGAACAGAAGTACATCTTGAACGACAAATAATGATGAAGTTTCAGTGCTCTTAGTCGCGACATCTTGCGGTAGAGATCACACATTTTACACGGAAAATAATTTTATCTGCTCCAAGCTTAGACAACATTCTTAGACCTGCTGGTATAAAGTACAAGGTATTTACATGAAGGTTTGTTCCTCGCAGAACGAATATATAAATAAATTAATATTATTTGTGATTTGATCTAAAAAAGACTTTGACTAAGGAGCTTGAGTATATGAAAAATGCTATAAATTTTAATGCACAGGAAATATTTTGTGCAAGTGCGATTGCATTTGAAAAAAAAAAAAACAACATTCATACACCCCTCTATGGGACTTTGTTAGGGAGTTTACTATCACTTAATCTTCTTAGTGTCATTTAATAAGCTCTTTTTATTTTATTGAAAAACTGTGATGAATCGTCTACGTGATCGCTAAACATGTTTTTGTGCTCATAAGTAAATCAAATTTAGCGGAACATAAAAACCGACATTTGTTTATTGATTAAACAACCTTAATTTAAAAATTGTAGCTCAGAAAAATTACGTTGCATAGAAAAACTGTTCAACAACAAGTTGTTGTGAATAATTAACCTAATTTAAAAAAAAATTAACAGCAAGGAAAATTTTTTTTTTGTGCAAAAAATTTTATATTACTAAATTTTAAGTACCTCAAACCCTCTTCTATTCGCTTCATTTTTTGTGAAAAAAAACTTGAAGATATCAGAAGAAATATCGAGATTGGCATGTCTTATCGTTTGTCTGAACCTATTATCGACAGGGAAGTAAATGAAACTGTGTAGTTTTTTTTTTTGCGAAGCGGGTATCTGGAACATGAAGTACCTCTACGCAAAATCTCAGAACTTAAGAACTTTAGCACTCCCATGGCGATAAGACATGTAGAAGCCTGCAGAAATAAAAAATCAGTAAAATCAGTAGTCTCTTAGCATGAGCTTGGATTAATTAGCACTTTCGGAAAAATACCTCTTTTAATTCATTCGAATTTTCCAATTTTTTTAAGTGAGATAAGTTATTTTAGTCAAGTTACGTTATAACTGCTTATTCTTAGAAATATCTGCGTGTTTTCCCTACTATTTGCAGTCCTTGCAAGTTCCTAATAACAGTGATGTCTGAGTACTAAGTTATCTCCGTGATTTAAATCGTAAGTTCTCGAGAAATTCATGTTAAGGGCCTAAAAGCCATTTGTAAACAATGACTTTAAATGTCGATTTCTTTTGAATCTTAAATCACTCTCGTGAAATGAAAGCAGCATTTCGTAGAAGAATGTTAGTTCTACTATATGGAGTAGCTGGATATAGTAGCATTCTTGTGATTCGTGAGATATCAACGTTTAAAGTCATTGTTCACAAATGGCTATTAGGCCATAATCATGAATTACTCGAGAGTTTCATGGAAAACTTATGGAAAAACTGTCAAATACACGCTAACGCAAACGCAATGGGCCGGCATTCAAAATGAATAGTATGTTCTCGGATATTAAAACCAACTGTTTGTCAAAGGTAATGGTAATAATGGTAATGGTAATCAAACCTTCTAGAAGAGGTAAAAAATTTGTTCCAAATGGGGTTTGAAATTCATGGATGTTAATTTGACTCTAGTTTTTTTGATCAGCAACTGGTGTTTTGAACTTGAATAGATTTGATAGTTTGACATAAACGTGCCTTAAATGTTTCAAAAAATGGTTCATATAAAATTTAAGGAGTTTTGTCGATGAAAAAAAGGGTTGAAAAATTGAAGCGCAGACAAACATTCAAGCTTGAATGAAGTACAGCAAAATATAAGATTGAAATGAAGAGATTTATTGACATTAATTCACCGTTCTCTATATTTCAATCTTATATTTTGCTGTACTTCATTCAAGCTCACGAATTATTTTCCCAACTGATTATGGTAGTGACGTCATCTGCGTATTTGTTCTACCTTATTTTTGTGATTTACAGTCCTTGATTTTTGATGTTATGTCATTTCTCGAATTATTTTTTCAAAACAGAGAATAATGCAGGGGAAAACTTGTGCTATTTCGAATGGATTACGCACATCAGCACCCAACAATGTTTCTTTTTTTGCACTCGCTAGTACCTAAACAAATGTATTTAGAATAATTAATTACAGAATCCGTACATCAAGGGGATTTGCAGACACGCAGAATTGGTTGTAGTTTATTAGTTCGAATGTTCACGATATCAACCATGCATCGTCTGCTCCGAATATTTTATTCCATCTGATTGTAGAAATGCATCCCACAATTCAAAGGTATAAGTAGTAATGGTATTTTCTAATGAGATTATCACAGAATAAAATGGAAAAATCACAAAATGCAGTGTTGTTGTTTTTTCTTCAAGTAACCAGAGCATACTGTGATGATCATATTGCAGCAAATATACCACTTATAGCACCTGTTTTGACGTTTCTTTAACACTGTAAAAATAGAATGAGTAGAAACAAATAAAATCGAGATACTTTTTACACAACAAAATTTTGCACTTTTCGTGTCATTGAATCGTTCTAAGTTACCTTTCCGTACCGTGATAACAGTGAACCGATCTTGACGGTAGGTAGCAGTGGAATGAAAAATCTTTGTTGTGTATTTTTACTGGTTGCTGTGATAAGGATTTATATTTGAATGATTAGCTGGTTACTGCGATATGTTTAATTCCTCAAAAGCCTTGTCTCAACCAACTTACAACGAAACCTTACATGATGCCTTCAAGATGCAAACAATAATGTAGTGTAATGTAATGTGATAAGAACCCACCATCAGTGCATGGATTATCTATTTCTGCAGGACTGTTTTCAGCCAGTTTCCCCGAGAGAATACCCTACGTGATGGCTTATTGTAGCTGGGTCAGTCGATCTCAATAAGGACCGCGTGTTTTCACATGTCAAGGGACTGGCGACTCCACGAACCCTTGTCCAGTCAACGAATCCTTCAACTGCAACAAAATGTACATGATTCTCATAGACGTAGCCACAGGGTCACAGAGGGGGACCGTTAACCCCCCCAGTGGCACTGCTCACTCGATTACTCACATCGCCGAATAATAGATAACCGAAACAATACGAAACGCGCCATATAACAAAAAAGTGCGTAAAAAAGCATCGACATAACCTTTCACAACCGATGCTCGGAGCAAACTTTTGTTTTGTAATCTTTCAATTTTTACAATTATAGGATTGGTACATAGAAGCTTCTTAAGAACAATCTATGTGAATCCATTTAAAATTGCGATTTTGGGATTTGGTGAAAGTAAGAGTGTTTAGATGCATTTCGTGCCTTCTGGCAACTTTATGCTTCTATTGATGTCCAGGCTCATTGGTTTAGCATCAACCGGGGGAGACTTGATCCTATACTCAATGATATCATTATCTCCAATCCGCTCAATCAATCGCTATGTTTTGTGATATATTGGATGGATTAATATGATTTGAGATAACTCAATACAGACGTTATTCAAATTTTGCATATTGACAGGCAATCTGTGAAGACCCACCTAGACCCTTATAGTAAGATGCTTAGAGGTGGACCGGAAGATTCGATGAGCTAACTCAAAGATTATTTTCTGTTTCTATGGGAGAAAAACGGTGTTTTTGCGGTGTATATACATGCGGTGTATAATATATACACTGAAGATTAATTTTTGTAAATTAGCTTTCACTCGTTTCGTAAAAATGTAATTTGTACATAGAACAAATGTCTCGTTAATTGTATGAAACATTCTTAATGCTTGTCATCTGGAGAATTTCTATCACTACACTATTTTTGTACACTGCACGAAATGAGTTTCATGAAGATCAACCAATCAATCGAACTCATACATGTTGGTATTGCTCCTCGGGTGTGCTGGAATCATTGATTTATTTTTATATATTTTATCATTTACATACTGAGTCTATATAGAAGATCTAACAGTTAATCATGCAACCACCATAGTTTCTTTTTTATTGATAACAAAATATTCGTAGTAGTTAATGTTGTTTTCGTACAATGCACGAATGTTCTTTCTGTGTCGATAAATGCTTCGTGTTTTAGACAAATACGCGTGTGGCATTGAGTATGAAGGTAGCTTCTTGAAAAGTACTAATCTAGTTACAACGAATAGATTTGTTAGTCCTACCCTTGATTTGTATGTGTGTATGAATGTAAGGTAGCCACCATCCCTTCTACGACCTTGCCATGTATGCAGCTCCACTTAATAGCAAGATCAAATTGAGTTACCGGGTTGCATTCACAGTAACGCTGTATGAAGGGCCAAAAACGGTTGGGCGGACCCGTAAGCAGAGACACTTACGCGAAACCCGCGGGAACATAAGATTTTCCTTCCAACGATACGATCCAACAAATCGCATAATCCAATTCGCAATACTCATTAAGCTTTCTACGGGATGGCTTGTTAAAAAGGGCGCGTCACTCTCACTGAAACTGTTGGAGTAGAATTCACAACATCACAATCAAATCGGTAGGATACGAAAATGATACTGTTTATTCCCTCCTAGACACCGGTTGTCATACCACTTCATTGTCCAATTCCAGCTTAAATGATACCCTGATGCTCCCTCCCTGCCCAATATATATTCAATGTCATGTAGTAATATATAAAATAAAGTGAATATTAAACTGATATAAAATATAGTGAATGATTATTATAATGATATTAAATATAGTAAGTAAATGAGAGAATGATAGTAACAATTCCATTTGTAAACCTGAAAGTTAAGACAATATAGTAGCTATGAGAAAAAAATGATTCAAACATATTTTATAATACTTGGAATATCCATGGATGAACTGAAATTATATAGCATATGAATAATAGTAAACCAAACATTTCGAAGTGCTGTTCCGTTTCCTTGAATCACAAAAACTTTTTGTAGTGAGTCTCACAGGTACTATAGCAATTTTTATCAAATGAATTTAAATGCAATAATATCATATCATCTAATATCATAACATAAAATAAAAATCTGAAGTTATAATGTGAAATGAAAATACGAGTAAACCAGTAAACTATAGTAGAATATATATCCGTTACTTAGCTGGTCATCGAAAGACTTCCGCTGTTGCAGCTTCGATAAAATAAATATCTATTAAGAATTAAGAAATAAGCGTAAGTATAATATATATCTGTTATCCACTGGTTTGTAACTGAAAAAAAAAGATTAGATATGTTTTATTATCCTAATAGTCTTGGAAAAGCTGAAAGCAGCAAACAATTAGGAGAAATAAATTTTATATAAGCATGAATAATGCCAAAAACGCAGATTAAGTAAAACCAGACAAAAAAAAAATCGGATAACTCTTATTGGTCTGGATCTATAAATGATAATGGCAAAGCAATGATTATAAATTATATAGTTTTGGTGAATAAGGGAAATGCTTCTTTGAGTAGAATTTGTCGTACATAATGCTTCCTACATTTTTTTTCAGTAATAATGGCATAGAATATAGATAAAATAGCGAAGGGATGTTATAGCATAAAATGATAATACCAATTTTAATTGTATTCACATATCTACAGATTGTGATCCTGCTGCAATTGTAGACGGGCCCGCTCATGCACTACTAACCTTAGATAAATTATCATAACCACCGAAAAAAAACAAAATATATATAAAATTATTTTAAAATACTTAGGAGTTCCTTGGATGACCTGAAATTAAAAAGAATAGTATCTACCATATCGATGTGCTGCTGCTATAGCGGAAAAAATAATTGATGTGATATAACCACAATGGAACTGACTCTAAGCTTCGGGTCCTGGAATCCCTACTGAGCCCTTGCGGCACGTCAAGCCAGCCAGTTCAGCGCAAGGGTGTTAGTCCTACCCTTGATTTCGTAATAAAACCAAAATTTAATTTTCAGTGTGGGTGAGAGGGTCGTGGAGAAAAAGTACATTTTCAGTAAAACAAACTCGGTGGCTATCGTATACAAAAATCCAACAAGACTGTTAAGTGAATATTTCGACACGTGGCGGTACCCGCTAGATTTGACAATGGAAGCTAATTAATGCGGTTCGATTTTAAAACATGTGGAAAACCTAAAGTTTTTAAAACACTTTTTGTTTTTATAAAATTTCAGAACAAGGCTAGCATAATTGAATATTGTTGACAAAATTTGACGGGTATTGTAAAGTACTTTGAGTAAGCGTAGAGGAGATAATCCACCCGTCGTTCAGGCGGATTGCCGCAAAGTAAGGGCTCGATTCCTGCTCTAGCCGGTGGAATGTCCCTAGTCTACTGGTCCACCGGGCGTTGTGTTATCGGTTAATGGGAGTCTGTGCAACCACTGGTTGAAGACGGTGTAATTCTCTCTCTCTCTCTCTCTCTCTCTCTCTCTCTCTCTCTCTCTCTATCTCTCTAATATCTTGCCCCATCCTATTTGAAATCCTGTCTACGTCTATGATCATTCTTCTCCTTCTGTTGTCCGAATAATTTTGTTATAATCTTAGCAACACATGAACTCAAATCCATTGCACGATGTTTGTGGGTGACATATTCAACATTACTCTTCACCCATGATCCAAATATTCAATCCGAAAAATCTCCTCGAATTAACCGGGAATATAATCCAGTTTAATCCAGTGTATGCCTTTATTTGGTTTATAGGTTTTTGATAACACCAAAAAAATTGATTTCGTTATTACAGTAGAAGAATTAACACAAGTCCGAGTCGGGAAACATTTTATTCCTTGTTTAGAATAAATTTAAATTAAACATCGTACATATATTTGTAAACAATACTACACCCCTACTTCAAGTTTATACTAAGAATGTGTCAACCAGGCGAACATAGATTTTAGATAGTTAAGAATAGCGTTTATACCAAACTAGCTGACCCGGCGAACTTTGTTCCGCTCTAACAAATTTTTATGATTCAAATAGTTCCAAGCATTTATGTTTTAATTTTTTTTTGAGTAGTTTTAAACCATGCTTGGCTTGTTTATTACCTAATTTTTTATTTATCGTTCATTCGCGATAGAAAACAGATTATGACACTCGAGTTTTTTTTTTTTTTTTTTTAGTTTTACATGAAACACTTTTCGTTTGAACTCGGAAGCTAAATTGTTTAAAATAAGTGGAATTCTTGGAATGAACACTTCCTCGCCCTTGAATTTTCCTTTGGGTATTATTGCTTGAATGAAATTAGTCTTGAGTTCCTTTACGACCAATCTTGTTGAATTACACAATTTCAGTCGTAATTTATATGCAATTTCAGTCGTAAATTATTTGGTAGTAATCCTGGTTAATCTAATTAATTCAGGAATTCGGTTGGATAATTGGTTGCTTCGTCCGGATTAGTCACACAATCAATTAAGTTGATTGAACGTAATTGTCCAGAAAATTCATTTTGAATTACGAAATTCAAATCATTGACATTCATATTTGTCGCTGCCAAAATCCCACGTACACTCAACCAATTCTCATAATTTTGGACGATTTTTGGGAAAACACTCGTAAGGAGTAGAAATTCGGAGGGAACGAAATCATTCCGGTGGAAACGTCAAGAGGTATTTTTTCATTCCCAATCACCAGCAATAACTGTCAATTATTGATTAGAAAAAATCTCGGCTCACGGCAGTCGTCAACTATAGCGTCTTTACATATCGCCACAAATAAGAAAGCTTAAAGCAAGCGTTGATTTCATCCGCTGCCGTGGATCGTGGAATGACAGGTAGTATTTGCTGAAAATCACCTACCAACAAAATCATGGCGCCTCCAAAAGGTCCCGTGTTACTGCGCAGATCTTGCAAAGTTCGATCGAGTGCATCCAATGTTCGTTTGTTTGTCATTATGCATTCGTCCAAGATGACGATCTTACAACACTGCAACACTTTCGCCATTGCCGAATTCTTCCGAATGTTGCATGTCGGTTTGTCAGTCAGTTGGAGATTCAACGGCAGCTTCAACGCAGAATGAGCCGTTTTACCGCCTTCCAACAATGTGGCTGCAGTCCCTGAAGAGGCAACCGCAAGCGCAATTTCTGATCTTCAACACACTGAAGCCAATAGTAATGAAATAAGGTTCTTTTTGCCAATTCCGCCAGGTGCATCGATGAAAAATATGCTCCAATTGGGTCGTCAATCGCATTCATCCAAATGACATAAACGTCCTTTTGCTGAGGAGTCAACAACGATACGTTTGTACGAACCACCTGTCTCAAAGCGTCTTGATCGTATTCTTGTTCACGCTCCAACTCTCGATTGAATGCATTGTGCCTTGCACGATTTGGTGTTCAATTTAGCTGTTGAAAAAACTGCAAAGTCGTGGTAGGTGGTCAACTGGCTCTATTGGCTGCGTTTGCTTCCGTAAAGTAGATACGTTATCCATTTTCTGAGTGGAAAGTCAAAAAGATAACAATCAGGTAGCGTTCGTGAATCGGGATTGAGAAAATCCGGCATATCGCCTCATTACTACTAACGCTGCCCTTGTTCACGTATTTGCAAACGTACTTAAATGAATTGGCCAGGTCTCAAGTACTGAGATATTTCCGTCCATTTCGGGTTCCAAGTAAATGTGGCGAAAAACAAAAACCATACATTATGTATTTAAAATCTATCATTTTCGAAGCTTTCATTGTTCCCATATTTTTTTTCAACTTTCTCTTTCTATAAATGTTCCTTGGGCTTAGTCGAACAAAACAAAACAAAGGCAACATAAATCGGACAATCCGTTCTTGAGTTATGCGCGGTCTTACGTATGCCACTCTGTTTTATATATATAGATTGAAGATTGATATCCTTCTCTGAAATCTCCCGAAAGTGTCAAACCACCCTTTTGAACTGCCCAGCCCTTTCAAGTGGAAAAACAATCTACGAAAAGTAAAATCCCCCCACCCCCCCCAGCGACATTAAAGCGAGCACCCCGAATCCCCGAACCTCCCAGAATCAAACAACCCCAATTATATTTTAATTGGATGCTTTCGTGCTCCACATAATTTCCTCCGGAATGGTCTCAGCAGTCCTTGAGCTCGCCATCTATGTCTGTGCTCTGCTCGCTGGCATTCACCCCGAATGCGAAAGGAAAATATAAATAAACCGAAATGATAACCCAAGAAAGAAGCCAAAGGAAATGTCGCCCAGTGTTCGCAACCCTTTTTTCTTTTTTTCAGTGAGAAGTGAATAGAAAGGGAACGTGTCATGTCAGCCCGTGGAAGGAAAGTGCCAAGTGTCGAACACACAGACAAATACCTTCACACATTGTAAGAAGGTCATCTCCCTTCGGAAAGGAAATGGAGCCAACGGAGCAGAACCGTTTGCAGATGACATTGCCCGGCATCTTTCTTCATTATTTACTACGGGTTTTGTGCTGAAGACCAGATTACGCCTAAGTGGTTGTTGTTGTTTTGGTGCTGGAAGGCACTGGTAACACATTTACTGACGGATCGGTGACTGGGCCAAATGGGTTCCGGACTACGTATGAGGAGTATGAGGTGAGCCATGGAAAGTGACCCAATTGGCACCGTGCCCATTGCGAGCAGAAAAGTTCCCAAGGATTCGTTCATTCTGGGAAGATAAATTTTACCCTTCAACCCGGGTTGTTTTGCGCTGGCGAGTGACTCCTTTGGAGCGAGGTTTCACTTCTTTCGGTTCCGTGCGTTTTATGTTCAGTAATGTCATCCGTTTTGGGGAGGGCCGAGGCGGGCTCATGTGTTCTGTGAAATTTTTTTCAACTCTTGCCGTTGCTGCGTGTTGTCCGGAATATCAGTTGATTTAAGAAATGCGATTATGTTATGGAAATTTCAATTCCTATTTTCAACACGACTGACTTTATCATTTGCGAATTAAAGGTCTAACAGGCAACCTTTGAGGAAGAGAAATAGAAAATTTTCCGTCGAAAGGCAGGCTGCGCGTTTTCCGGTCATTTTACGATCCGAAAGTTTTGTCTAGTTCAAACAGAAACAAGAAGAATTGTTCAGAAAAAATGAGATAAATCTCGAGTACTTTTTCAAACAGACGTATGTGATTTTGTAAACAAAGAGGGGAAGTAAATTTCAAACGTAAATTTCTCAAAACAATCAACACCCTCACGGAAAGTAACATTACCATCATGTTAGGGAACTGTAATTTCTTGTCATGGGGGCCCTAGTTTGCATGAAAGTGCTAAGGGTTTCAAGAATTTAACGTTTGAAATTTACTTCCCCTCTTTGTTTACAAAATCACATACGTCTGTCTGAAAAAGTACTCGAGAAATGTTGAATAATGTTTCAGATAAGTGCGCGAATAATGTAATCGCGGGGATATGTAAAAATAATGGAGGATTCTTTGGATTAGCATAAGCATTAGCATTGACGGTTCGCTATATTTTTTGTAAATACATTAATTCGTACAGACTCAATCGAATCAACTTCAAAAACCTCAGTTTTCATGTTTATATAGGGTACGAGTCGGGTTTTAAGCAGTTTATTCAGCACCTGGGTCATTTGACGAAACTGTATGTAATCTTTAATTAGAACTGTCAATATTTAGACGTTAATCCCTTCATTTACTTCTGATCTATCAGAACACACCTTCAGAAACAAGCATTAGATACATAAAATTCCAAAGCCATGGAATTAAGTTTCCAATTGCAGGGACCTATTAAAAGCATGCGGATTGCTTTCCGATCATGAAAATGTTTTCTTCAGCTCCGCAATGTGTACATAAACTATCAATATTGTATGAGTGCGATTCCGTGCATGTGTGAGAAGGCGACATTAAATAGGCCAGTTGACGATTTGCTGCAAACGTCAGTTCCATTCCAGTTTTACCAAGCGACACGATCGGTCGTGTTTTTCGCTCGCGCTGTGATAAGTTTTTTCGATTTTCTCGCTCTCTCGTTTCGGTGCGTGGTGCACTGTCTGCTGTCGCGTTGTGTGATACACAGCCCAACCCCGATATGGGGAAGCCGCCGCGTGTTGATGTCGGCACAAGTTCGTCTGGGAAACGTTCCCGATTAAATTCACCCGATGATGTGCTGTCATCCAAAAAGCTACTAGCTAACAATCGGTACGCCGTTCTGGAGAACGGCGATACACCGAAAATTGAAAAAAAGGAGAAATTGCCGCCGCTTTTTGTGAAGGGATTCCCAGAAGGCTTGCTCGACAGGGTGTACCACTACATCAAAAAGGGCCTACGGTGCACAATCCAGCTCTGCTCGCAGGGCTACAAGCTGATGGTTTCGGCGCTTCCCCATTACAACGCTGTCAAGGAAATCTTGAAGCAGATGAACGTGCAGTACTACACGCACGACATCGAAGCGAACAAACCCTTCAAGGTGGTTTTGCGTGGCCTCCCGGAGAAGAAGATGGAGGAACTGGCCGACGAGTTAAAGGCCAATGGACTGAAACCGGTGCAAATCAACAAAATGCGTCGGCATGACATCTCGAGATGCTATCGGGATCAGCTCTACCAGGTGCACTTCGAAAAGAACTCGACGTGCATGAAGGACCTCCAGAACGTCAGAGCATTGTTCCACATCGTCGTGAAGTGGGACCGGTACCAACCGATTCACCGCGACGTCACCCAGTGCCAGAACTGCCTGATGTTCGGGCATGGCACCAAAAATTGCCACATGGCGAAGCGCTGCGTCGATTGCGGCAAACATCACGAAGCCGATGCTTGTGAGCGGGTGGAGGATGCTGAGCCAGTGTGTGCCAACTGCGGTGTGGCGCACAAAGCAACCAGCAAGGAATGCCCGAAGCGGGCCGAATTCATCGCGATTCGGAAAAAATCATCAGCGAACAACCAACCCGGCCATCGACGACGATCTGGTCCGCCTCCGGCCCTCACGACCGAGAACTTTCCCGCTCTCCCAACACGACAAGTGCCACCAAACCGTCCGGTTCCCAGTCGTCCCATCGGTTCAACATCGGTTCGCAGCTGCAGCAACCCAACCATCCCAAAGCGATCTTCCAGGTCCGTCGTACTCCGGTGCAACATCTGGTGCGATCGATGATTCGATGCTTTCAACGGAGGAAGTCGTTGCAATCCTGACCCAGGCCATCATCATCAAGCGATCCTGCAGAACACGTGGAGAACAAATTCAGGCGATGATTGCGTTCCTCAATGGACCGTGAATTCGTCAATATCGCCAATTGGAACGCTTGCTCGCTGAAGAGCAAAAACATCGAGTTTATTAACTTCCTCAACGACCGGTCCATTGACATCGCAATCATCACCGAGACGCATCTCAAGCCTGAGATCAACGTGTTCCTGCCAGATTTCCGTCTGATCAGACTCGATCGAACCAGTTCCGCCGGAGGGGGTGTCGCCATCGCCCTGCGTTCCAACATCAACTGCCAGATGCTTCCGAGTCTGCAGCTCCAATTCGTCGAAGCCATCGGAGTCAAGGTCGAATCCACCGTCGGCCCTATCACCATCATCGCGGCCTATTGTCCCAAACAAGCAAGCACAAACAACGGGACAGATAGGATCTTGCGAAACGACATCATCAAGCTCACTCGGAGGCATGGGCAGTTTATTATCGCCGGTGACCTGAACGCAAAACATGAACCTGGGGAAACGCATGACGGAACAAGAACGGCTCCATCCTACACGATGACCTGGAAGAGGGCCACTACACCATCCTGGGCCCGGATACTCCCACCCGGTTGAGCAGATCCGGGTTCCACGCTACGATAGACATCTTCCTCACCAACATGGGGAACAACATCGGCCAGCCGATCGCACACCAGGAGCTCAGCTCAGACCACTATCCGGTGGTGGCTGAAGTTGGGTCCTGCGTCAACCGGCATTCCGTAACCAGGCGAAACTACCATCGCGCCAACTGGATCCAGTTCCGTCATCAGGTCGACAACACGGTCGATTACGATAGACGCCCCGAATCAACCGACGACATCGATCGGCAGCTGCAGTCGATCGAGCAGGCGATCTCCCAGGCCCGGGAGCACCACATTCCGGAAGTAACACAGGTGAGCAACTTTTTACCCATTGATAGTCTCACTAAAAACTTGATCCGACTTCGAAACACCACTCGCAGACAGTATCAACGTACTGGTCTGCCTGCGTTAAAATCAGAGTGCAATCGTTTGAACAAGATCATTAAGGCCAGAATGGTGGATCTCAGAAACAATAATTTTGCCAACAAAATCCGCGCCCTCCCAGATTGTGCTAAGCCGTTCTGGAAATTAACAAAAATTTTAAAAACCAAGCCTAGGCCCATTCCACCGTTGATCCCACTAGACAACAATGACTCTGAGGATCGTTTGATTACTCCCGCTGAGAAGGCTGCTGAGATAGGTCGACATTTTGTCAGCGCACACAATCTTGGACAGAACATCGTCAGTCCTCACGAAGCTGCCGTTACCGAGCATGCAAATAACATCCATCTATATCTCAATGATTTTTCGGAGGAACTAGAAATCACAGCTGACGAACTGTCGACCTATATCAAAACGTCGAAGAACATGAAGGCCCCAGGTTTCGACAAAATTTTGAACTTTGAACTCAAGCACTTGAGTTCCCAATTCTATGAACATCTAGCATTAATTTTCAATAAATGCCTTAGACTTAGCTACTTCCCCTCGTGCTGGAAGTCAGCTAAAGTCATACCCATCCGGAAACCTGGGAAAGATCCTTCATGTTCCAAGAGCTATCGACCCATCAGCCTTCTCTCGGGAGTATCAACACTTTTCGAGAAAGCAATTTACCGTCGGCTCCTTGCATCTACCGACGAACTCAACATCCTGCTTGATGTACAGTTTGGCTTTCGACGCGGTCGATCAACGGTACATCAACTGAATCGAGTCACTTACATCCTCAGGCGAAACAAGTCTGTTTCGAAAACATCTGCCATGGCCCTTCTTGACGTGGAAAAGGCGTTTGACAACGTCTGGCATGATGGCCTGGTGTACAAGCTGCATCGGTTCAATCTTCCAGTCTTTCTGGTGAAGATGGTAAAAAGCTATTTATCAAACAGAACATTCAGCGTTTCGGTGCATGGTGCAGTTTCCGATGCGCAGGAGGTTTCCGCCGGTGTTCCGCAGGGAAGCATACTAGGTTCACTTCTGTTTACCCTGTTCACCTCGGACATACCCCCACTCCCTGAAAACGGATCTCTGTCGCTGTTTGCCGATGATACCGCAGTCGTCCACAATGGTAGGGTAGTGAGAGCGATCGCATCGAAACTGCAGCGAAGCCTGAATGTTCTGTTGAAGTATCTCACAGACTGGAAGATCTGCATCAATGCAGCGAAGACCCAGGTCATCCTCTTCCCACACTCGAAATCGCCCAGACTTGTTCCGGCTGAGGATGTTAAAATTCGTCTAAACGGCACAACGGTGGAATGGACCAATTCAGCCATCTATCTTGGCGTGACTCTAGATAGCAAGCTGAACTTCAGGGAACAGGTTGACAAGACTGTCACAAAATGTAACGTTTTGTTGAAGCTCATGTACTCATTGCTACACAGAAAGTCTAAATTATCCCTGAAGAACAAGCTTGCTATCTAAAAACAGATCATTCTCCCGGTTATCGAGTACGGCATGCCGATCTGGGAGAGCTGCGCGAAAACACACCACCTGAAATTACAGCGGGTTCAAAACAAGTTTCTCAGGATAATCCTGAACACACCTCCTCGGACGAGAAATACTGAGTCCATCGTCTGGCCGAGATTAAAACACTCGAAGGTGGTTTTAGTGAGACTATCAATAGGTACAGGACACGTTGCCACCTATCAGACCACCAAGTCATCCGGGACTTGGTACCCCACCCCTAGGTTTTTCAAATTGTAGTCATTGTAGTTAGGTAGGTTATCAAATTTTATAATTCAAACCAACCAATTCCCATAGGGGATGATATGTACACTAGGATAATAAATTAGGAAATCACACCACAAATAGATTAAAATGAATGAAGATGAAGAGCCCCTCTGGCTAATCAATTAAATTGTTAAATCAAATGTAAACATTAAAAGCAAATTACAAATAAAGACACATTTCATCATGCAAACGTCAGTTTCCTCAATCCGCTCCATCGTTTTACCCATCCGCTCTCGAAAACAATCAACCAAAACATGTCGATTGCTGCGATCTCAAACTCGTTTACTAGCAGGTTATGAGACAGACATACACAACCGAACTTTTAGTTTGACATTGATCTTTAGATTGGCAATGTGTATTTCTAGGGGGTTTTTTTTCATTAGGGCGTATCTACAATTGAGAGATTCTCTCCGGGCTCGCTCTCTTTTCATTTTTTGGTTTTCTAGATGATGTATTTTAAATCTTCAAAATGACAGTAATAAGTTAGCAATCATGAATAAGACATTTAATCACTAGCCCGACAGATAGACCTTTTTCGCGTATAAAGGGTGATGCGGTCAAAATTTATCGTTTATTTAAAAAATCAAATTAAATTTCTTTTTCAAGTTCAATTAGTATAAAATTCAGGAAAAATATTCAGTTAGGCTTCCGCTTTTCCAAATCCGAATTGCCGGGCCTTACGCTTGACCTCTGCCATCAGATTTTGTACAGCCACCTTGTCCACCTTCTTCGCCGCAGAAAGCCAGTTTGCCTTGAACTGCTGCTCGTCCTTAGCAGTTTTTTTGGTCTTCTTTAGGTTCCGCTTGACAATAGCCCAGTATTTCTCAATTGGGCGGAGCTCTGGCGTGTTGGGAGGGTTCTTGTCCTTGGGAACCACCTGCACGTTGTTGGCGGCGTACCACTCCATGGCCTTTTTACCGTAATGGCAAGATGCCAAATCCGGCCAAAACAGTACGGAACAACCGTGTTTCTTCAGGAAAGGCAGCAGACGTTTATTCAAACACTCTTTCATGTAAAATTCTTGGTTGACAGCCCCGGAAGCTATGGAAATGCTGCTTTTTGTAACGGTTGATTTGGCAACTTTTAGCGATTTTGACAACTTTGCGTGCGAGTAGCTCGGATTTTCGCGATGCGCGAGCAAAATTTTGATACGCTGCTCTTCTTGCTTGGACGGCATTTTGACAACTGAAGAGTGAATTCCAAAATCAAAATAGGAACAACATTCTACACACACACACACCTTCAAAATGAGGGGTGTTCAGGTTTTTTAAATGCAAAATTGAAAGAAATACGTCAAGTTGATATTGACCAAATTTTGACCGTATCGCCCTTTAAATAAAAGTGTAATAATTTGAAAAATGTATGAGTTTTAGGCCTGTTTCCTAACAACTAAACCGAGGTCCAAGGTCGTCTCGAAGATAACAAGAAAAACAATCTTACCGGTTGGGAAAAGACGGAAATTTAAAGTATCGTTTAAAAAAGACATTTATTTTTTATTATAAATCGTCTAATCACAACTTTTGGTTGACTTTTGACTTGATTAATTTTTTGAAGATAAACTACAAGGTACGGCCCCACTGGGTTGATCGGAATGATGACGTAGGACTACGCAACTAAATGGTTGCCATTCAGATTGTGCAATGCAATATTCTTTGAATTTACCCTCTCAGGCCTAAAATTTCCCAAGCATTATTATTCAAGAAATTCGGTGGGTTTTGAAAAAATTGGTGCTCAATAACATAGAAATGATTGAAAAGAGATGGATATATTTTTTTGAGATATACTAGGTCGTCCAAACTGTCCTAGAGTTCAGAACTTAAAATCTACAGTTATAATAGTAGCTTTATCCGCTTTACGATATAAATTCAAACATATTTAATGAATTCCGTGGAAGACCCACAGACATTAAGAGATAATTGTAGGATATTCACGCAAATAAACTAACTTAACATCTTATAACATTTGCATAAAAAATGGACAAAATTTGCCGACTTTTCATGGGTTTTCCTTGACCCGCACTGACAGAACTATCCATGCAGCATCAATCATAGTAACCCATGAGTCAACAGACAGCATTTGACAGCTCTATGAGTCGAACTCTAACCGTGATGGCAGCAACTCCGTTCAGAAATGTGCGCGTTCAAAGAACGGCACCCCACCGCGTCGAAAGCGGACATCGTGCGGCACTTTGTTAACGCCGTATGCACCCATCCCGGCATCTACAACATCTTGGCACTATTAGACAACCATCAGAGCATCGAAAGAAAGCTCGGTTCCGGACGGCCGACGACCATTATAAAAATGGACTTTTTTTTCGTATGGTGATAAAAAAAGCTAAGACAGATAATTGATTTTGATAAATTTCCTATGGAATTCGACACCCTTACGAGCGGCTTTCTTGCAGTTAACCTGCACATTCGCCAACGCGGACGAAAATATGTGGGTAGGCATGTTTTTGAGTTCTTTCATGGTTTTATTTATCAATGCCTCCTCAGTTTTCGCGACAAAATTGTTGGAGTAGATCTTACGCTTCAGGTTGGCCCAGAAATTCTCGATGGAACGCAGCTGGGAGACGTTAGGAGGGTTCGCCGACATGGGTACCACATCGATATTCAGCCGCTCCATCTCCTCCAACGATCGCTTCGAGTAGTGGGCCGACTAAAATTCGGTCAGAACACCGCGTCTTCGCCCTTATGGCATTTCTTGATGAACGACGCAACTTCTGGCAGGCATTTTGTACTATAAATTTCTCCGTTCACGACTAGTTCGGAATGCAAGAAGAGCGGCTTAAACGTCCCCTTCTCGCTGATTGTCAGCCACACCAGCACCTTCTTGGAAAGCTTGTTCTGTGAAATGAACTTTACCTCGGAACTCACTTCCTTCGTGGGGGAAGTAAAATACGAACTGCCCTGCCAGTCGTTGCCATCCAGGGTGAGTTAGGTATCGTCGTCCATCACAACCGCCACTTCGCGATTCGCCGGATAAATCGAGTTGACCATCTTATTCAGCCGCTGTCTGCTGCTCCGAAACCAGTGGACGCAACTTCCGTTTTCGACGCGGCGGGGTGCCGTTCTTTGAACGCGCACACTTCTGAACGGAGTTGCTTCACTGTTTTTGCCATCGCGGTTAGAGTTCGACTAATAGAGCTGTCAAATGTTGTCTGCTGACTTATGGGTTACTATGATTGATGCTGCATGGGTAGTATTGTCAGTGAGGGTGAAGGTAAACCTATGAAAAATCGGCAATTTTTGTCCATATTTTTTAATGCAAAAGTTACGAGTGATGGCCGTAAGGTCGTTCTTGAATTTTAATGACACTTTGCAGCCCCCCTTCGAAGGCAGTAAACAACCCTCATCGCTAATCGCTACACCACCCCCCTGGAGCTGGTGCGGTCAAGCCGGATGGAATTGTGGTCAGGCAACCAGATGCTGTCACCAAACTGTGGGTGGGTCTCGGTTTGATGTTTTGCATGCGGATGAAATTGGCAAGCTCAAAGCTTTTAGCTCGGTTAGATCAAGCGTTTCAGGTGACGATGGTAAGCGCTTTAGACACCAAAGATGATAAATTTACAGAGCACTTTGATCTGCTCGGGCTAGCGGCGACACTGGCGAAGGAGAAGTACCTTGCCTCCACGTGTTTGGTTGACGACAACCACGAATTGGCAGAAAATCTCCCGTTATGAAGGCCGGAGCCAAGGGGGATCGAGATCATCGATCGTGCAACGATCACATCTTCGTTTGTATACCCCACATTCTATTCCTATATGTACAAAGCCTTCACTTGATATTGTGTTTCCTGGTTTTCTTCTCATTATATCCTTCTCAAAACAACATCATTACAAAGCCTTATTAAAAACAAGAAATCAGTTCCGAATTACAAATCAAACGAAACTATCGATCTCAGTCTCGCCATTGTGTTGCTTTCCGTGTGTGAAATATCACAATTCCCCTGGTGGTTAGGGACTTTGTTGCTTTCGGTGGTGCAGCGGGAATAATTAATCACCCCTTCGGCGATGGAGTTTTAGTTAAAGGGCTGAAGAGCTAGGACAGCCTAACTTTGAAGAATTAAGTGCTTGCTTCCTGGACACAAAGGGTTTTTTAGCAGACTCCGTGCTTTTCGGTGGCTGCTAAGGCAGCGAAGTAAGACCTTCAAATCTGGACTTGTTTACGTTCGGACACGTTTCGTTCACTGTTTCCGCAGGCGTACGTGATTTGCTGAAAAAGAGGATGAAGTAATCTTAAATATAGAACAGTTTATCCTCGCACTTACTTTCAGCGATTAGCATCTTGAGCTCCATTATTTATCTACTATCACTGAACGTTGTTACCAAAAGGAAAAGCAAAACAAATCAATCACCGGGTTGCCATGCGTTACCAAAACATAACGATTGAACTGTCAAATAACGGTGGCACACATGGGCACATATTTGCACCACGATCGAAACATCAGGACTCATCGCAACGCTTGGAGGCAAGAACTACAAGAACTACAGATAAGTTCATCCAATATCTTTAGGTAAGTTCTTCCAAGAACTTAGGGATGTTCTTCTAAGAATTTCACTCAAGTCATTCCAACAACTTCAGGGAAGTTCTTTCAAAAACTTAAGGTAAGTTCTTCCAATAACTTCAAGGAAGTTCTTCCAAGAACTTCAGGGTAGATCTTACAAGAATTTCAAGGAAGTTTTCCCAAGAACTTCAAGAAAGTTCTTCCAAGAATTCCAATGAATTTCTTTCAAGAACTTCAGGGAAGTACTTCCAAAAACTTCAGGGAAGTTTTTCCAAGAATTTCAGAGAGGTTCTTCCAAGTATTTAATTTAATTTTCCGTTTTACGTTCGTTTCTCTATCGCTACCTCTCTTAGCCACCCAGCGGCGAGTAGTCCAATTAACATTAACATCGCAGCCATATCACAGTCAGCCGTTTTTTCAAATCATCAGTTGATCGAAAGACGAAGTCAACAAAAATGTGTTGTTATAAGGATAGACCGGCCGTATTAATACCTTTAACTGGCCCCAATGTTTTACGTTTAAGAAAAACTGTATCAACACAACTCTGCCTGGGAAGTCCCATCAGGACCTCGTATTATTTCTTCGCAAGAGACGAACTAGCCCAGGAGGCTAAAAGTCTCTTTAATAAAGAAAAAAAAAATTTAATTGAAGTTCTTCGGCGATGTTGGGACGTTATTCCATGAACTTAAGGAAGGATCTTCAAAAATCTCTGGGGAAGATCTTAACAGAACTTCAAGGAAGAAACTCACAGAGCATCAGGAAAGTTAATCCAAGAACTTCAAAGAACTGCTTACTAAATTGTCAATGGAATTTTTCCGAAAACTTTAATGAAATTCTTTACTATGATAATGACGTGAAGCAATTCGCGAAATTGTACCTCTTATACATCGTTCATTGCTGCATATGAGACCTTCCTTACTTTCCTTTGATGTCTGTGATTGGGAAAATACTGTGTTCAATAAATTTACTCAGTAAAACGTAATTATAAGACATTACTTTATATTTGCGTTATTTTCAATATATTTTATGATTAAAAATCAATAGTTTTAGATATTTATATCAACGCGTAGCAATATCGATCGATTGGTGCAAAAATTTTGAAAACCTTTGGAGAAACGGCTGAAATATTAACGCTCAAAACCTGACCACTCTTTGTGACGGTCGCTATCAGATGTTTTTTTTAGTTGTATCGCAGTATAAAAGATATAGACGTAGCCCTACGTCAAAAAACTAAATACATTCAGCACCGAAATATGTCCCGCAAGGTAAACAGAGAAAAAGTGGATAAAAACCGCTTATATTTTGGTATTCATCGAGTTACTTTAGTTAACTCTATATATCAAAGCTGCTTGGAGTAGGCCTGTCTCACCTTTTAATTTAAACAGAACTCGTTAACAATTTCCAACCACTCAATGCACTTAAATTATCACATTTTTCCGTTCTCCAAACTTCTACCGATGCCTAAATCTCCAAGACATCAACCACTTCGACGCAAAGGATTCTCTAACCATTCGTTTCAATTTGCACCTGCAAACAGAAATCCTTCTGCACGAGCTTCTACTTTCCCGTCTCAAATCCACACGATCCAGCTGACCTGGAAACAAACAAATCTCTCCGACCGCATCCATTACCAATAAATATTCATATCTCCGATTATCTCGCTTGCCAGAATGCATCTCCGTCATACCGGGTCGAATCCGAACCTGCCTGCGCCAAGAGCATATTAATTCAATATTCAAGAAGCGCTTTCTCCGCCCCCTTGAGGTTGCTGCATAACTTGCACTTGCACAGCAGTCTTGCAGGAAAAATTACGAAAGCAAACATTTTCGCACTCTGCCACACGTTTCGAAGGCCTGCCAGCCCACCAGGTGGAGCAGCAGCAGCAGCAGTGGACCAAAAAGGAATTCTAAATTTTTCATCTCATAAAGCATTATCACTCTCGCTATCCGGACCACCAATGGAACTCAGTTTTGAGTCGTTTTTCAACTCAACTGGGATTAACGAGTCGACGAGTCAAAATCGTTCATCTGATCTGAGTCAATGTTCTTGATTCAATCGCAGTTAAATTTTCAAAGAAATTGGAGTCAAAAACGACTCAAAATTGTGTTAAATCTTAGGACGGACGGACGAGCAGAATGTCCTGAAGGGAAAACCGCAATTGCTGCTGCTTTCTTTTGCGCGCCTCAGTTTTTCGCTTGCCTGGCTATGGCCCAGTTCGGAGTCACCACAATCCACAAACATACGCAAAAAAAGGGCGATTGCATCGGCGCAGGGTGCAGTGCGGTAACGTACAATGTTCTAATTTCCGTGCGGTCCGGAAGGGTTGAGTCCGGATTGGGGTGGGGCGAAGAAGGAACGGAAAAACAAGGTTTCTGTGCCACAGTTGGCACAGTGTTGGGGGGAGGGATGCTGCTGTTCGCAGCTTTTTCCTCTTTTACACAGAGATTTTCGCTCGTTTCCCATCGACCGACCATTTTGGCGATTGCAGCACCGGCATCGGGGATGGATGTTCAAGAGCTGCAAGAGCTATTCATAAAATTCAGGCTTCATGTGGGAATGTGGCTCGTTCGGCGCTGTCGTGTGCTGAGGATGGCAAGGGACAAGGAAACGAGCGAGGCTACACAATATAAAGTGCAAGGCATCTGAAAGGGATATGATAAATGTACAGTTTTATTCTCGCAGCTGGGAATGGCATTGAAGGGGAGAAGAAAGGATACCCGTACCGAGAGGTTTGCTGGGAGGAGAGTGAGCAAGAGATATGGAAATTGGGATTGGTGGCAAGGAATCACTTCCTTTTGATTATTCGTATTCTTGGGTGCCTTTTTGGATATTGGATTCGCTGCTTGCGGTGGATTTGCAACAAGGATGCACTAGTTTTCGACCAAATAGAGGAACGAGATGGCTTCCGGGTAAAGTTTGCTCATTATTTTGGAAGTGTATGTAATATGTTTATATAGCTTTGTGTGGTCTTATGGTTCAAATGGATCATGGATGGATTGAGTTTGGTTTATGAAGGGTTACTGTTGCGCAAAATGTTTTCATAGCGAGACCTAAACGAATGAATAATCCCAATTTCAAACTATGTTACCATTGGGGAATACGATATAGATAAAAGATCAAGGCAATTAGGACGTTTTGATATTTGTTGTTTGTGTGGAATTCTTGTTTTGATAAGCTGGTAAACAATCACCGGCAAAAGATATAAAATACGATCGAAGTTGGCTTCGTGCTCATTATATCAATCAAGGTCAGGGATGCCTAGCTCGTACTGAAGAAATGCTGGTATCGAATGAGTGTTTAAAAATTAGTAATTCAAGAGACTATATGCTTGAAAAAGACACCTTATAAAAGCTTGTTGAGAAAAACGTGGCTAAAAAAATGCATATATTTTTATTCTTTATGATTTTTTATTGACAAGCAGATGTCAAGTTGGACGTGTAAAGTTATGATATAAATAACTTATAACACTGATGAAATTGATCGGAAATAATGCACTCTAAAAATACTCGATTCACCGCTCAGCTTATTGTGTCTGGTAGCTACTGGCATCGTATTCAATCATCCCTTTGTTTACTGCGTTTAAAAATACATATTTTCCAAGATTTAATTATAATCTATGGTATCTCGTCCTCTTGTGCACTGATGGATCAATGTCAACTTGAATGAATACAATGTTCAATGCTTTGTTTTATTACGTGTATTAATAGATTCTCAAAGTCCAAATTGAATACCCACATACTCAGTCAAGTACGTCAATTAAAATACCAGCTTTGTTCTCGATGCATGAAAAAGAGTTTTCACTTACAATAACAAATTCACCACATCCAACATTGAATTAGTTTCCGTTTAGTCAAGTTGATTATGTTTTCGGCTACCCTAAATCAAGTGTGATTTAACTAAGTACTCTGATAGGAATAATATTTTGGATACAACTTTTGTTCTCGCCCGGTAGGTAGTTCCGTCTCGAAGATCATGGTTCTCACCTTGCCGTAGGTGAGAGGGCTAATTTCATGAAGAAAGCCGTCATGGGAAACCAAGATCATGATCAGCAGTGAAAGTATCACACTCTGCTTTCTTGAAATTTAAGGGAGGATATACAGTTAGAACGAGAAAAACTCATTCTTGAAACTTTTTCTCAAGTTTTACTCACATCAATCGAAACTTTTTTACAATTATAAGTGTATGCATGTAGTATACAAAAATATTTTTCACATATTTTTCAACAAAAATGGCGGCAGTTAGAGTGCGTTGAAAAAGTCGTTGTATTTTGCTTGTGCCGGCACTCTGGTTGCAGTTTGATCTGAATCCTGCTAACCCAAAATAATTACATTAATAACATTAACAGTTAGTAGATGAATTGAAAAAGAAAAAATATAAAAATTTGCACTTTTTGATGTAACTTTTTTAAAAATCCACATATTATCACATTTTTATATTTCCGTTGCAAAATATAACTAGATCTTTATTCATGTAAAGATAATACTATAATAAAAAATTCTATAAGTTTTCGAGCTTAATCGAATAATCAGTTTTCGAGTTATCACCGGCATCGCTCCGAAAATGCTGTTTTGAAAAAGGCGTTGAAAGTCGAAAAATTCTTCCCTGTGCGCGAAAAAAGCGTCTTAGTTGTCGATGAAAGAGAAACACTTGTAGTTCAAATTTCGAAAAAAGGTTTCAGGAGCGTATTTTACGAAATTTACTAACTTTTCATGCAAGAAAAAAAATGAATTTTCGGTAATTCTAACTGTATATCCCCTTCAAAGGTCGTAGTACGTTTATTTGAAGGCGCCGCAAAAGATGTGATACAGGCGTGTTTTGCCGTAATGCACTCTTAAACGAAGCTAGGAACAATCAACAAATACGTGATATCAAATAATTTAGGGAAACGATAAAAAGTTTCATTTGCTTGACAATTCTTTCATGGTTAATTAGAGAATAAAATTGTCATTGATTTAAAATAAAAAATACCAATACAGTTGGTATCATTAATAATCTTACTGTTCGCTTCATTATCGAAAAGGGTGAGTGTGTTGACATGTACCACTAAATGAAATACATTTTGTTTTATTTAAATATATAGTTTTTTTTATATTGTATTTAGTGTAAAAAGTTAACTAAAGCACATTTTATATATAATTTTTAAAAACATTGAACTCCATTTTGGATAAGGTCTTTTTATAAACGATTTTTTTACGCGGTTTGTTCTCGGCGATAACTCCAGAACGGAACAACTGATCGACCTCATTCGAATCACATTTTCCGTTTTGGGCAAAAAGCAATCATATGGCAGTTTTTCAAAAAAAAAAAACAATTTTTGGTGTAAATACTCAAAATGTCAAAAACTGTATTTTGACCATTGCATGAGGAGGTAACGCATGCAAACAAAATCGAAGTTATTTAAAATGTTTATGCATGTGAATTGATCATTTCTGTGAAGTCTTTTTTTACGCAGTATCATAGTAAAAGTGAAACGTATCCACTGTGTAAAAATAACCCTCTGTGTATTCTTACTGTAGATTTCCTTTAAACAAACAGTTAATTTCACTCTGCATTGAGTCTTTTTGAAATACTCAAAATTCGATACTATGTATACAACTTCATTATGACTGGTTTTACTTTGCTGTCAAGATGAGTGTAAATGACTTAATTTTGGGTAGTTTAGTTTGTCTGTGTAAGCAGCCAAAAGCATTATTTTATTAGTGATTGTTGAAACTGGGAACACTGTATGTGAAAGGTACAGCAGGGGCAGACGCTAGCTGACAATCAAGCTGTCAACAAGACTGTCCAGGTGACAGACTATAATGAAAAGAATGAAGATACAGGAAAACAGTAGAGTTACTCTATACTATTATAAACTACAATCGGTGGTGTAGAAAATCGGATTGATCTGAATTGCCCAAAACTACTAACAAATTATATTTTACAGCTAAAAGTCATACATTTAAACATTACTTAACCTTCTTTCTATGTCGGGGTTAATGTGGCCTGACCTGGGAATAGACTTTAAAAATGCGGTAACTTTCTCAAATCAGCATCTAGACGTTTGAATTTTCTTGACTTACATTTGCATTAAAAAAAATGGACAAAAAATGCTGATGTTTCATGGGTTTACCTTCACCCAAACTGATGTAACTACCTATGCAGCATCAACCATAGTAACCCATGAGTCAGCAGACAAAATTTGGCAGCTCTATCAGTCGAACTCTAACCGTGGTGGCAAAAACAGTGAAGCAACTCCATTCAGAAGTGTGCGCGTTCAAAGATCGGTACCCGCCCCGTCGAAAACGGATATCGTGCGGCACTTTGTGGACGCCGGATACGCCCGTTCCGGCATCTACAAAATCTTGGCACTATTGGATAACAATCTGTGCATCGAAAGAAAGCCCGGCTTCGCACGGCCGACGACTCTGAGCGACAAGAAGCTCCAAAGGATGCTGAAGAGGAAGATCCTAAGGGTGTCCTTGTGAGATGACAGTTCGGGCTATTCACTCTATGTTACATTCCGTCTTATTCTTTCATCATCGTTCTTCAATGTTTCCTATTCGTACGTGAGTAAGTCCGTCGACGAATGTTATATTCGATTCGCCGTGAATCAAATTTCGGAAAACTCGAATTCGTTTTTGGTCTTTTGATGCTGTACCGAAGAATGGTGCTTTAGAATCGCCACGACAAAAGTTTGATGGAAAAAGTGGAAGGCTTGAATATGTTTCAAGTTTTTGGACGCTGTTTTATTCTTGCCATAAGGTTTCCTTGAATCGTCCATCTTGCTAAGATTTTTCAATCCATGTAGTGTTTACAGTTTACTTCTATCGATCTGCATTTCAATTTTTTTTTTTGTAATAAATATCTGTTGGGTTGAAGTTGCATTTTTTTTTTTTCTTTTTGTGTCAATGTGGAGATTTAAGGAAGACACGGCTCAACACATCAAGAGCACAAATCTTAACTCTCACGATACCTACAAATCTTTGGTTGCTTCTCCATATTTGCTTCGCTACAGCAAACAGAGAGTAGCAATATCACATTTCTATGGTTTTGCGGGAGCTGAATAACTCAAAACTTCAAGAGCAGAAATTTCGAATCCCAAGAAATGTACAACTATTAAATTGATACTCGTGGTTTGTTATTACGCATAAACTAACGGAGTATCATTTTCAGGATTGTCTGTTTTGTGAGAGATGAGATGTTTGCTCTAGAAAGTTTTGAATAACATACGTCTTAAAGCATCATCTTAGGGAGACTTTCAGCCTGAGAGTGGTTCGTCTGAAACATGTTGGACTTAACTCGGTTTCAAGTTGAATTCAAATCGGATTCCAGTCAGTTTCAAGTCAAGTCCAAGTCAGGCTTAAGTCGGGTTCGAATCAATTTCAAATCGGGTCAAAGCCGGGCTCAAGTCATGGTGAATACCGTTGAAATTGGACTCTATTCGGGTTAAAATCAAGGCCAAATAAGTTTTGGGACTCGCTGTGGCACGCACGACGATCATACTCAGTGATTGCGTGGTTTGTAAGCCCCTGGAGTGTAAAAACACCCCGGGTATCCGTTTTAGAAATAATTTCATTTTATCCAAACTAATGTGTTTGTTGCAATTACTGTAACTATATTACAACCAACCATAATCAATGGTAAAATGTTTTGGCTTATCACTTCGGTTCCTTTTTCCTGCATACAATCTGCATCAAAAATGCCACACTGATGATTAATTGCGTACTTTGGTCATCATCTAAAAAGTGATCGCTAGATCCTATTAGTCTGGCTGGAAGTGATTTACTCTTGAAAAAAATCAACAGGTAAGAGCACTATTCCGGTAGCAACACTTTGTCTGCAATTTAATCGGAAGTTGAATATATTTCCCTCAAATCAAATATATCTGCGGATAGAAATAACGCTCCTCTTACTTAAAGAGTGCTTAATTTGGATTTGTGATCTTTTGTTCAAGAGAAAATGACTACGAAAGGCACTGTTTACAAAAGCAGGTTCACCCTATTCTAATGTTAGCGCTGATATATTTAGCCAAATGATTCCTACTTTGTTGTTCATTAACGACTGAAAAATCACGATAGATCTAATCCAATATAATCTGAAACTATTCAAGCAGAAAATGAAGCGCGACAAAAACCGGAAATTTGACCGCTGTCGTAGTAGTCCCTCACCTTAACATATGTGTAAATCAACAAATACTCATCTTGTTTAGGATTAACTGACATGACTTGAAAACACATTTGAAAATAATCTCGGCTGTTATTCTTCCAAATTTTACTACTTTACAGCGTCGGAGATTTAATCTAAGCAGGAAAAATCGACTACCGATACATAATAAAATGGTCATCTAGAAAACACAAATAATCATTTCTTAATATAATATAATTGCTAACATGGCACTTCCCTTCGATCTGCTGTATTGTGGTGGTCGTTGCGCGTAATGCATTTGTGTAAACAAACACTCATCAAAGTATGGAGAATTTGCAGGGCCTGCTTCTCAAACGATTCGATGACATCCAAGCAAACGATTCGTTTGCTTCCTTCAGAAGACTTCCCTGCAAGGGTGAGTCGCTTAGCACAATATCCCTTGTGCCCATTTTTTTGAGTGTGCCTCTAAGCGTTACGATGAGTGCCCATGTGTGCCATGGAAATTTGACAGTTCAATCGTTATATTTTGGCTATGCCTGGCAACTAGCCCAGTAAGAAAGGTTAGTCTGACATAAGTCTAACGTTAGTCGAACACGTTAGACTGTTCGTCGAACATTTTGTCTAACTTTCGTCTAATGTTAGACGTCTGTTAGACAGATCTGACACAGAATGTTAGACGGTACTGAGTTAAAAAGCTCTCGATTAAGTCTAACGATAGACTAAAATTAGGCGTAAATCAATACGGGTGGTGCGACCTCATTAGACTTGGTTTTGCAATCAAAGTTTTATGGTCGTTTATTGACACTCTTCTACACAAAACTTGGCAGTTATGGAATACTACCAGAGTGAAAATAAATGACCATAAAACTTTGATTACTCACCTTTTTTTTAAGCAGTATCCATCGGTTGAATCAGCATCCATCAACCAGCTTCTCGCGTTTGCAGGTTCAAAGCGTAAAAGAAGATCGACAGCTACGACGTAATTCTTTTGAGCTTTAGCTGCCAGCGTTGCCATAATCATTTTCAATTATCTTTATATTGTGTCAAAAGAAATCTGATAGCATATGTATTTAAATTTTTTATATCTATTTCTATATCTTTTAAATTCTATATCTTTTAAATTCTTTCTATTTGATTCGTCTTTAGTCTGGGCAGGTTGATTAAAAAACGGACTATACTATATTTACCGAGTCATCTTGTGTGTTGTTGTAAGTGGGTGATATTATTCAACTTGTCATCATCATTTCAACTGAATGTGTTTGAATTATGTTTAACTTCATCAAACTGTAATTTCTTAATTAATTGCATATCAATACAATCAGACACCGCAAATTCCACTTAATAATATCCCGGTTTTCTTATAATTTTAAATTGTCCATATATTTGAATTGTTTAAACCGTTAACCCATCTCGCAGAAAAAACAATCCCGAATGAAACAACAAACTTGTTTGTTGACACCCAAACTAAAAAAACTTGTTGGTTTAAAAATCCGTTTTGTTTTAAGCCAACGATTTTGTTTTGAAACATACAGGCGGTTTTGTGTATATTACCACAATACAACACAAATTATGGTTGTTCTAAACTAACATATTGTTGTTGTTTCCACCATGAAAGGGGTTTATTATTACCAAAACACAGGTTGCATTGAACCAGGGAACCAAATATTTTTTTAAATTGATTCAACCAAAGCGATGGTAAAATCAATTTTAAATTTTGTTTCGAGGAAAAGTAACTAAAAATTCAGTTTAACACAAGGTTTAACACAAACTATTTTTTTGGGTTATTTAGTTTTCCGTCATCCAGTCTCGCTGCATGCTATTACGTTGTCACTCAAGCGTGTTTTTCGAGAAAGTTTTCATCGCAGGTATATTAAACATTAAAACAATATATAAAAATGTTGCAGTAAACTTATTTAACTTTGAAAAAAAAAAAAAAACTGGAAAAGTAGAATAGCCCGCATTTATATTTATGCCTACACTGATAAAAAAGCAAAGGGAAACTTTATGTGGGCTCTCTGTTTTAAAACTGTTCCAGAGAGTGATAGGAATATTCCACGGTTCCAAAGTGCTGCGTCAGTGATGGTTCGAGGAGGAATTTGCAAGCGAGGCAAATTACCATTGGTTTTTATCAAAAAAGGCGTTAAAGTGAATGCCGTATATTGTAATACGGAAATTTTGGAGAAAGTTGTCAAGCCATACCGTACAAGAGGTGTTTGGAGATGATCACTATGTGTTTCAGCAGGACGAAGCGCCATCGCATACTGCAAATCTCGTTCAGGGTAGGTGGAAAATTTGACCGACTTTTTGGACAAGAATGAAAACGTAATGAAACGAATTTGGGACAAAATGCCGATGAAAGTCGTACGTGACGGTTTCGAAAAACGTCTGGAGCTGGTCAAGAAGGTTAAGGCGGTGCTATTCCAAAACATATGCAGTAGTTGATCAGTATTATATTGCAATATAATGGGTAAAGTTATCAATAAAATCTGGATTACCGATTTTTAATAAATAAAGTTTTATTTTGTATGAGAATATATCGAACACGGTGTATATCATAAAAACCAAAATGTTTTTTGCACCAATTTCAAACTCTAATCATGTAAATGGAATTCTAAGACACAATTTTTATTTCTTGACCATGTAAAAAGCAACTACAGTAAGTCAATAAATGAAAACAATATGCGTAGGAACAATAAATATCTGACAATAAATCCACTGGATTGTTACAGAAAAAAAATATTGTATGTATTAATATCCTACTAGTCCTGGAAAAGCTGGAAACAGATTAGATCGTTCCAGATATCAAAGATTCAATTTCAATGAAAGATATTATTTTATTAGAAATGTTGTAAAATTTTCTTCATACTGTTCTAGTTACTTCTCAAACATAGTAATTGGAGTGATTGAAGAGCCCGGGTTGATGATTTCTGAAATAAATGACTTATCTTAACATAATACCACTCAACAAAATATTTAAATATAATCCTTTACTGCTTATAAGCATAGACTAACTCTAAGACCAGTAGGTCCCATACAAAAACGATTTTTTTCTTGGCTCAGTCAGTACTAGAACATCGGTCCCAAGCTCGGTCCCAAGCTTAATAACTCGCCCCTAATAATGAACTCACATGAACACACTCTCAAATATTCTGTCAAAATAACACAGCAAATCAAAACAAAGGCGCAAATATGTATAGCAAGGTGATGGCTTCAAGGTGTAATTCGGACCAAGGGGTTCTACAACAGTGAACCAATTTCAAATCGCTAGTTGCATATTGATTGTTGTTATAAGTGCATGCCAGTATTTTATGAATATAATAGTTAAAGTTTAGAAGTTCAATTTCATAGTCAATGTTATGCTGAAATGCTGAAAAACAAATTGACGTTGGACATTGTACGTTTGAACACAGAGAACAGACGTTCATCTTCGGTCTGCTACTTATGTAAAACTTTAAACCGACATTTCAAATGTATGTCATTATGCTCCTGGTAGGCGGTGCTGCAGTTGTGCGATAATTGTCATGTCAATGTTTATCAATAAAAATCATAGCACATTACCTGGAAAGTTTTGTTTGTTTTTCTCTGCACTTGCTTTTACTTGTTACTGTTAGAAAAGGTGTACGGACATCAATGTTTGTTCTCTGTGGTTTTACTTTGTAATGAATAATGAAAATAATGACCCATCACTAAATTAGCAGCAAAAATCACTGAAACTTAACTCAGTTACTAAATCAATAGAAATTCATCAAAAATCATCTTTTTGGGCCACCATTTTTTTAAATACCTTGTCTTGCATGCACCTCCACAAATCAATTTGAAATATTGGTCTGAGTTCACAGTAACGCTCTTACACGAAACCTGCGAAAACACGAGAATCTCCTTCCAACAAAATGATCCAACAAGTCGAATAACGCAATTCGCAATACTTAATAAGGTTTGCATTAGGCCAAATGTCATCAATGGTCCAATTTCAGCTTATTGCTTGCTCTCAACTTAGTGTTCCAAATGCACTTCTAAAATTATTAATTGAGGTCTTTTAATGCCACGTACCATTTACGCATTAGAATGGTTGTGTGGCACGTATAATTATACCCTTTGCCCAGGGAGTCGAGAAATTTTCCTTGACGAAAAGTTCCTAGAGTAGAACAAGAATTGAACGCAGCCACCTCCAGCCTAGTGTTACTTGATAGCTGCGGCTCAGAATTGAAGAACTAGTGAAACCGTAACATCCTAATCCAACAACAAGGTTGTACAATTTGTAGAAAATGAGAGATACCGAACAAGAAGATGCCCTAATCAGTAATGAGAAGACCTCTTTATTCACAAATTATTAATGACGGGAAGTTGGCATTCCCACTCTTCCTATCCAATTCGCTTCAATCGGATGCCCTAATGGTTCCTTTCGTATACCAATTCTCTGATCTTATACGTTAGAGAATATAATATATGAATGTACAAAATATACTTTATATACAGTTTTTTTTACTGAAAAGAGGAATTCTGTATGTATTAATATATTGATAGTTTTGAAAAGGCTGAGGAACATAGTGAATCATTCCAACTATCATAGATAAAACTTCAGTAAAGAACATACTTTTTCTCTAAAAGCAACAGATTATTCTAGAAGACCATTCTAGTTATATTGCAAAGATGGCAATTTGAGTTACTGTATAGCCCGGTTTGATGATTTCGGAAAAAAAAAATGGAAGACCTTATCAATATACCACTAAATGAAATAAATAAAATATAATCATATACTGCTTATAAGCGCATGCCAGTCTTCTATGGAAATAGTTGAGGTTCAGAAGTAAATGCAAATGTTATGCTGAAATCAGAATACGTCAGCCAGCGCCACCAGCAGATTGGTCAGGTGGCAGTCGTTTATGATCATATGAATCGTAGATAAGAACTTGTGTTAACAGGAGGCCGGTTGCACCTTCCCTCCAGGTTGTAAACTCACCATTAGAAACCCATTGAAATTTACAGTCACACGTCTACATTTAAATACTGAACTAGACAGAATTCAAATTCTGGTCTAGAAAATATTTTCGAAATTCTTGGAAGCGATAAGTATGAATAATAAATCAAATTTATATAAAAATGATTTAACTACTGCTTTAGGTTTCTGAACTAAGACTTAAGTAGCAAGGATATCATCGAATAATGTCGAAATGTATTTTATCAGGGATGCTGTTTATTAGGCAAAAAAAAATATAGGTCACTAAGGTTTGGTGCGTAAATGTACAGATACATTGTTATTGCTCAGTTATCTTGTCAGAGTGATTTTCAAAACATTACCAGAGAATTTGCGTCTCAAGCTATCAAGAAACTATGTTGAAATTTTGAATTTTTGTGTAGAAAAATAAAAGTATTCATACAATGATGGTTTTCTTTGGAAGTATTGCGCTGGGTTAGCTTTTTTTTAAGAAACCTGTACTTCCTGCTCTGTGGCTTAGGGGCAATTTATCAATTCAAACAAAGGCTATTCACAAAGCATATCTTAAAACATTCGTCTGGCTTAAAATTTCTATAAAAATCTAGTTCTGAAATTATTTAATACCGAAGCAACCGAATGTATCAGACCTGAAAGCTAGAAAACATCCCTTAGAGTGTTAATATGACAAAATTAGTGATATTACCATCGCAAATTAATTATTATTTAAAATCATTTAAATAACACATAAACAGATGCTCTGGCAACCCTGAAATCCACCTAGTCAGATCATGAAGCTTTGGGCCGAGCGTACACTGAAGTGACGAAGGTGAAACATCTGTATATGCTCCAAAACATCTTGTCGACATTTTCCTCACGCCGCAAGACTTCGACTCGAGGTTTTGAAATGATATGTGATGTCAACTTTTGCTTTATCAGTGGGAATCTCGACTTAGTAAGGTTAAGCTCGCTGAAAGCGTAGCGTAACATATTCCTCCTGAAAGCATGCAACTAATACTGAAAGCTTTGTGTTGGTAACGTCTAACATAGTTCTAACTACGTCTAACTCTAACATTTTTCTTGCTGGGAGGCGATTGTTTTGTTTTGGTTTTTGTTTTGCACAATTTTTCCAGGTGATTTGGGGCTCGGTTAAGGTTTTTTTTTGTGGAAACCATGTGTTGAGACAGCCAATCTCAGTGATAAAAGAATAAAAGCCATCAAGATTCTAGGCGCTAGAAGTATGGCGGCAGAGTGAGAATCTGTTATATATTTATGACTAGTTTACCAGCTTTCTCAACAGCTCACATACGCCTGCGTAAACAATGAACGAGACCCAACTTTACCCTTTGATTGCAGATTCACCAGGCGTTATGACAAAATGTATCAAACCTTATCTTTCATGCGACTTCTATAACGATGTTATGTTCTAGATCGCATCCGTTTAATGCAATGCATACAGGTATGCATGAAATTTACCATCAAGAACCTTCTGCAGACCTTTTCCCGTATGGTGGCGAAGACGCTCGAATGATTCAGACACAGAATTCTCTGGACGAGGATAACTGAGTCGTTGTGTGAGATTCCCAGTAGTAGCTCTTTTTTAACGCCTGCACAAACTGCACTGCAGCGGGAGAGTGACAAATCGCATTTAATGTAACGATGATTTTGTCTCCAGTGTCCGGATATGCTTGACGTCATTCTCTGATGAACATTCTGGTATTCGGAAAATGAAGATTACTGGTAACTATGCCTGGAGAGGCTGATCGAATGGCACGTTCACAAAAGTTCACTTTAAAAGTTAGGCAACTATTTCGGAAAGCCCATGTCTGTTGCGTGACAAGACAAACAAACGTCCATTTTCCATGGCTTCTGGTGTTATATCTTCGAAAAGCACAATGTCAAAAGTGTGCCAGAGAGCTGCCACACAGGTTCCGGTATGGTGTATGATTTTCTACTACGGCGTGCCTGGTACGACTGTTTTCTAAGCGATCTCATTCCCTTGCTTCCCTGCAGGATATGCATCGGATCCAATTCCAATCCAATGAAAATTCGGAAGAAATTTCCGCGCAGAAGGGAAAAATTGGTGAGTGTCGCTTGGTTGGTTGAACATGGTCGTAACTCAGTGAATGAAAGTAGGCAGAAGAAGAACCGCTATGCAGAAAAGGACTGGTTCCGATACTCGTTCGATGACATCCTTAGCCAGCATTTCCACACGCTGTCGAAAGCGCTGCGCTACAGGCTGTACTGACTTGTTGACCGGAATACAGATTTTCACGCCTCGGATGCTAGGAAATGGTCTGGAGATGTCTAAGTGCTGGACAGATTCTTGTTTACCTGGAAGTCCGACAATTTGTTTTTGTTGTTGTAAAATATAGCACAATTTCCAAGGCGCAAGGATTTTCGGCTCTTGTTGTACCAATTTTCATCATTAAATTAAATGCACGTATGATTTGGAACGTTATACGTAAAAAAAACTGAATCTGTTTTGAATATTGTGATAGCAAACAAAATGTGCCGCACAACTAGCACATTTGTCTTCATGCATTTTTATGGTTAAACGAAGTTGAACTCCGGTGCGAGCCTTTGCTACGCATGCAACATAAATGATTGAAAATTTAATAGAACCTGCCTCATTTATGTTGTTTTGGGGAATGCATCTGGTTAAAATATTTTCGTTATCATAATGTAATTTCT
>JASCZW010001273.1:0-173266 GCA_034211315.2 Aedes japonicus
AAAAGAACTCGAGAATGCTTGAATTATTAAAGTCAGCTCGATGATTCATATTCCAATATTTCTTCGACGAGGAAATGTTTCATACAGTTTGCGTTCTGCCTAAGCTACCGCATACTTCAGTGAATGCAGCAATGGATCCTGAAAGTGTATAGCTCTTTTTTAATCAATCATTTGTTTGAATCCAAGAAGGCGCCGAACTGCTATCGCCATTTGGATTTGACTTAATAATAAATTATTGTTATTCAATGCTTCCTGAAGGGAAAAACCCTTAAGCTTGTTTGGTTTGAAGAAAAGCAATAGATTGAGAACAGTGTGTTTGAAAGTGAAGTGCTTTAAACGAATCTTTTTGGTGTGATTCCAGAACTAGTTTCCGTCAAAGTGACTGACATCTACGCGATTTTCACTTCGATTTGTTTGAAGTTGAATTGGAGGTTAGCGATCATCTCGTCGTGGGTCGCGTACCGGCCAATTGAGCTCGTGTGTCCGCTAAGGCGCGCCTTTCGATTTAATCCAAACGGAGAGGAGTGAAGTTTGCGTGTTAGTCGCCCAAAACTGTAGTAGAAATCACCATCATTCCACAAACCCCGGTGGTTAGGTTCCGAGAGAACGGTCCGCGTACGTCGCCAATTATCGTCCGTAGTTTTGAGTCGTTTTTGACTAACTCCGTCATTAGTGGAGTCACTCAAATTTAGCTGGTATTGACAAATTGACATATCAAAAACAGCGACTCAAATCAGATGGATGTTTTTGATTTTACGATTTGTCTATCCCAGGTACATTTACTCAACTTTGAGTGACTCCACTAATGAGAGCAAGTCAAAAACAATTCAAAAACTGAGTTAAAATGAGCTAGCTTCGTAGGGCTGAACCCGAACCGAGAATTAATAGTTCGTTTCTAGTCCTCGCTCGGTGAACAGGCAAAGTACGTGAAGCCGCTCCTAAGAGAAACCGGGCTGCTAGCTCAAGGGAACGGATATTCCGGACACTCTCGCACTCTCGACGTGTTCCATATCAGAAGCCTTTCGTCCATCCGCCACTCTTCTCCGCACCTTTAATTCAGCTATTTCACACGAACTCACGCCGCCATCTTGTGGGAAAGCGACCACCCACTGGCAATCCGCCGTTCACTCAACGACATCAAGATATCTACGACGTCAGGACGGTCCGAACAAATCATCGTCGTCCCCGACACCACACTATAGAGAAAACGTTTCGGCATCGTCCGGAAAACCCTCCATCTTCAGCACACCGCCAGAATCCCGCCATCGCTACACAATCCTGCGCTGGTACTTTTTTATCATGGCCATGAATAGTTCTTAAACTTGTACATAACCCCGTTCCACTCGAATGCAATAGTTCGTGAAATAAAGAATTGAATTAGAAGATCTGAGGGTCAATTGATTTCATTTACAGTAGATTCCGAAGGAATCCACTGTTCTCTTACGTTTCCGTTATTTTCGAAGGTAAATTGTCCTATCAGATCTCCAATCCTCTTTAGCGATTGCGTTTCAGTTGAGCGAACTTAACTGAATGTGAGGGTAACGAGGGGCAAGGCAATATAATTTGGACTTTCGTAATATTCAGCAAGTGATTTAAAGCATTCGGTCAGCAACCGTTCGATGATTTCTCTTGAGGAATTGTTCTGAAACAGTTCGGTCCATTTGGTGGTCTCTTTGCAGAGTGGTGCTAGAAGCCATCAAGTTTTGAGTAAAACTTCAAACGAATTGGCGAACGGTTACAACTGGGGAGGATTTTTCTTTCAACTGGGTGAGAGAATTTTTCTTTCAAGTTTCATTATTTGCACAGACTTAATCAAATTATCTTCACGGAACCAATATCAATGGTAAATATCCACCAGACATTTACTTGACATTCATGTGAAGATCACGACGTGGAGAATGCTTTGCAAATTCAATTGAATCTCATGTGTTCAATGAAATGTAAACGATAAGTCAAGTAGAATTTGCTATTCATGCGATATTCATTCGTAAAGGTCACTTATTTTAGCATTGGAGAAGTATCTACATGTGTTTCTAAGTAATAGCTAAGTGAAATATGTTTTGAGTGTATCAAACGATTCGGCAATTAACGCACAGCCTTCTGCTTTTGCCATGGATCTCTCCCTAAAGCTATCCTGTGAACTCAATTTAAACATTTTGAAAGTATTGTGGTTTTTTAAATCAGAAATTTTCGGCATATTGCGCGTTTAATAAAAATTGTATACAGCCTATAAACAAAACTTTTCGGCCTGTACGAGGCGCGGCAGAAAATAATGCGAAAATGTTCAAACTTGATTATTTGTTTATTCGTGTAGCTAGTGACTAATTTTTGTCGACAGTGTATTTGTTGATGTTAACTTTCAAGTACTGCATCAAAAACATTCTATTTGTTTTATTGCAAATTCGTCAAAATGTTCGCGAAAGAAGTGATCATCAGTTTGTTGCTCGCCCAGAAGAAGCCGAAAGAAATTGCCAAGGTGGTAGGGTGCCATTTGGCAACAGTTTACCGCACAAAAAGTCCGTGCAGGATGGTCCTAAGCACCGGAAGCCAGGAAGCGGACGTCTGCGCTTTGCACGCACGCCGAACGTGATCAAATCGGTCCGTGCAAAAATTGCTCGCAACCTGGTGCGTTCATTAAGAAAACTTGCAAAAGAAGCCAATATTTCGGAGAAATCCATGCGGAGAATCATCACAGAAGCCCTGTATGCATCTTCCAGAGCCGAGTGAAACGTCACTTGATTACGGACCGGGTCAAGGAGCTACATGAGTGACGAGGAAAAAATGATAATCCTGTTCTCCGACGGAAAGCTTTTCACCATCGATGCTGTGGACAACAGCCGCAAGGACCGGTTCATTTCACCGCAGAAATGGAGAACGTTCCGGAAAAAGTGAAATTCAAATTTCAAACCAATCTTCCGGCTGGTGTCATGATGTTTGGCATGGTGGCGTCCAACGGTTTGAAAGTGCCGCCTGTTTTCATTGGATGCTAGAGTTAAAATCATTGATACCGGAAGTATATCAGTATTTAAAGGACCAAGTGCTTCCCTGGGTGAAGGCCAAAACGTTGTCCTAGAGCAGGATGGAGCGCCGTGTCACACGTCCAATCGAACCCAACAATGGTTGAACGATAACATGAAGTTTTTGTCGAAGGATTTGTGGCCCCTTAGCAGTCCAGATCTTAATCCGTTGGATTATTCCGATTTGGGCATATGCTGAAGCACGAGCCTGCAAAACATCACACCCTAGTGTGAAAAACCCTGAAGTCAACCATAACACGCACATGGCAGTCAATGTCGGAGGAATACATCCAAAAGGCATGCTCTGGCTTCCGGCGTCAGCTCGAGGATGTTATGAATAAAAATGGAGGACTCATAGAATAAGTTTGTTTAAAAGGACTTTATAAAGATAACTGCACTCGAAAAATGATGATACTATTGGCTTGAATTAGCTGGAAAATGGGATTAAGAAATAGAACTAATTCCACATTATTTTCATGTTGCACCCCAGTATTTCTCCAATATTGCTATCAGCACTTTAGAATACCAATCAAGATACGGTTTGTCTGAAAAAATCCGGAACAGGTCTGAAATAGTTATACTGGTCAACGTCCTAACTTAAGACCGCACCATGTGTCATAATATTTTCCATAAGACTCGGTTAGGGCGCTGTTGTTCAAATGTCCCACACTTCCAAGGTCTTGCTTCACTTGGTTTAACCAAATAGCTCACTGCACTCCTCTGCATCTTGAACCGGTCAAATTCGAGGCAAACCCATTTTTGCAGAGTTGTTGTCCGACATTCTTACAATATGTCCTGCCCATTGCACCCATTCAGATTTGCGAGGTTTTGGGATACCGTGGTCACTGAACAGAGCTGCGCCAGCTCGTGGTTCGTCCTTCTTCTCCATACACCGTTTTCACATACACCGCCAATGATGATCCTAAGCACACATCGTTCGAAAACTCCATGTGATTGCTTGGGTTCTCTGAAGCATTGTCCACGTTCATGCCCGTATAGAACCACCGATCTTTTGTTGTACATTGTACACTTTGCGACGGTGGTGAAGTTTACCGGACCTCATTGTCTTGTGGAATTCATAAAGGGTGATACGGTCAAGATTTGGTCAAGGGAAAACGCGTGTAAATCGGTTAAATCGTTTATTTAAAAATCAAATTAAATTTCTTTTTCAAGTTCAATTAGTATAAAATTCAGGAAAAATATTCAGTTAGGCTTCCGCTTTTCCAAATCCGAATTGCCGGGCCTTACGCTTGACCCCCGCCAATCAGATTTTGTACAGCCACCTTGTCCACCTTCTTCGCCGCAGAAAGCCAGTTTGCCTTGAACTGCTGCTCGTCCCTTAGCAGTGTTTTGTCTTCTTTAGGTTCCGCTTGACAATAGCCCAGTATTTCTCAATTGGGCGAGCTCTGGCGTGTTGGAGGGTTCTTGTGCCAGGCGGCGTGCACCGACTCCATGGCCTTTTTGACCGTAATGTGCAAGATGCCAAATCCGGCACAAACAGCACGGAACAACCGTGTTTCTTCAGGAAAGGCAGCAGACGTTTATTCAAACACTCTTCACGCAATTTTGGCTGACAGTCCCGGAAGCTATGCAATACGGCTTTTCAAGCCACAGAGTACAGATGGCTTGCCAAACCAGATATTTCTGCGAACTTTGACAGTTTCGTGTGCTTGAAAATATCTGCTACCTTTCCCCTTCCTTTTGCCGTATAAAACTCCCGTCCCGGAAGCTGCTTGTAGTCGGTTTGACGTAGGTTTCGTCGTCCATTACCACGCAGTCAAACTTCGTCAGCATCGTCTGTGTACAGCCTCGGGATCACGCTGGCCGTCGTATTCTGTTTATCATCGCGATTTGGAGTCACTACCTTCTTGTAAGTCGATAGTCGGCTCGTTTTTTGCCTCGATGCACGGTTAGACGATACACCCAGCTTATTTGCGGCATCTCGGAGAGATAGGTTAGGTTTCGTTGAAACTACCGGCAACTCTCTTTGTCGTCTCAGCGGCTTCCCGGTTTCGATTTGCCCCGATCCAGACTTCCTGGCTGTCGACAAACGTTCCCGAAACACTTTAATTACGTTTGTAACGGTTGATTTGGCAAATCTTTAGCGATTTTGCCAACTTTGCGTGCGAGTAGCTCGGATTTTCGCGATGCGCGAGCAAAATTTTGATACGCTGCTCTTCTTTGCTTGGACGGCATTTTGACAACTGAAGAGTGAATTCCAAAATCAAAAGTAGAGCAACATTCCCACACATACACACACCTTCAAAATGAGGGGGTGTTCAGGTTTTTTAAATGCAAAATTGAAAGAAATACGTCAAGTTGATGATCGGACCAAATTTTGACCGTATCGCCCTCAGTAGGCACGGCCTCTGGCAGCAACGCGTCTTCTGGAATTTCTCTGATGCAGTTGTTATCCGACCCCGGTAATCCAATAATCGTAGGTCGCATACAACCTCATTCACCACCTCGAACCCATTTTTCGCCGTCGGTCAGCAGTTCTGCCCCTGCGTTTCGGCTGCAGGCCAGGTTCCTCCAGCACATCTGACGCATCTGCACCTTCAATCCAACTCTTTTCTAGCTTCATCTTTCAGCTTCGTGTGCTGACTCAGTTCACCAATGGAACTGTTCTGCGGACGAATGTCCACACATCGTCAGCGAAGCAGATGATATCCGGCAGAGATTTGATTGAAAATCGTACCCCGGATAAGGTAAAAGTCCGGCACGCCGGCAGCACCTCCCAGCGCAATGTCCAACTGGAAGCAGGAAAGACCATCGTTCTGTCCGTAGCTCGTTTGCGTAGTTCCAAACGAGTTCGACAGCGCATCCGGGATATCTTCACGTAATATTGTACAACGGCTGATAGTTGCCTGACTATCGGTCAGTTTTCGTGCAAACGCTTCTTCATAATCAATTTTTCAACAACAATTGTCGTGGCACGTAAAAAGATAATAGTGGTCCAAGCAACATCCGTCTGGCATTTGGTTGCAGAAACTTGATTGTGACTTAATTGTTTCACAGTTATTTGACCGATTTCCAACAAGTGTGCTACTAGGAGGTGTAGGTGTGTATGAAACACAGAAGTGCTGAATCAAACCAACAAGCGGACATTTCACTGCGCCCAGAGTGCCGACAAGATATGTCATATACATTTATTTGCAATATGCATCAAGAGATGCTTAACGAACTGAATGAGATCACAGAAAAGTTATGATAGACTTTAATGCAGAACAAAACAAATGGCGGATTTTTGTTCTTCTCAGACGCGACGCCCAAAATTGATGGTGTTGAGGCGGATATTTAAATGATTAGTTTATATACATTATACGTTTCTTCAGAATTAAATGTATCCTGGCAACACAAAAAGATCTTTCAGAATGAATTATAGAATGTTTGGTTGCGTAGTTGTAAACTCTTCACGCTAAATTAATTATGTTCAAATCCGCGCTAGTGCTTATATTTTTACAGAGGTTTTCCATTATATGTTTTATAAGTGTCATTTTGCGCTTTTTGCGCTAATAGTGCAAGAAACAGCATATGTTCAAATGTATTATGGTTTACAGTACAACAGCATTTTTAACTATTACATGTGTTGCAGTTGGGAAGTTTTGATAAAGGGCAGATTTTTCAACACCCACAGTTACATTACTTCAGAATTGCTTACGTTTTGACCCCAGATGATCATGTTTGATTTTTGTCGACAGGAAACTCACACGAAACGAGATGAAGCGGTGATATTTAAATATTTTATATGATATTAATTCCAGTTCTATTTATTTTGAAATTAGGAACATCACTTCCTCCAGCCTCTTCAATCCAGTCACGCAGAGAGTGGGTAGTTGCATTAAAACCATTAATATGTGGATGAAATCTCAAAACAAAATCTCTACTGGCACTATTACGTGTCGCAGCCAGGTCAGTCAACGCCCAGTTGCCAGCGCGTGAACTGATTGAACTTGATCCAGGAACAGAGCTGGTGCCCGCCCACGTTGTGTCACGGTCCGGTAATGATCAAAAGAGGTATTAGGTGATGATTTTTCTTCTCGCACACCGACCATTTTGCTGGGAAGCAACCAGAAACAAATACAGAACAGGGGCTTCGTCGCTATTAAACGTTCGCTTAGTATAGGGAGGGGCTGATATGACCAAATGTCGAAAAGTTTTCCCGAGCGTGAACGGCAAAAATTATCGGAGGAGTTGTGGGTTGCTGACCCTGCAGAAGGAAAGAACAACTTAGGCTGGAGTGTTGACTGCATAATGTTCGACTGAAGCAGCGACCTTATAGTTTTTCATCAGCTTCCTGCCAGCGATTTTATCTACCAGTCTGGTCAGCCTGGCTGGCAGGTTGTCCAGATGTGGAGTGGTGGACGTTGCGTCAGAAATTGTCGAAATCAAGATAAATGAAACTTTTAAAGTCAGGCAGGTTCAGCCGTGAGGAGACCGCAGAACTTATGCCACTTTTTTCAGTGTAAGCTTCTGTACAAGCAAAATAACACGCTAGTACCAGTTTCCGGAATCGTGTTATAGTTGATTAGTTCAATAAGCCTGTAGTTAAGTCATATTATACAACAACAACTGAAGCTCTGCCAAAAGTAGTTAGACTGAAAAGGAAATCATCTTTTTTAACTCAAGATGAAGAACAATCAATATTCAGCGGAATTTCGTGCGCTGGCTACCAAGATTAATGATGAACTCATCATAACGGCTCTCTCTCTCACAGCAATCGCAATATTTAAATCTCCCTACCCGGATGGCGGTGATTGCAGTTTTTCGCTTTGTGTTGACCTGCCGTTTTTTTTTTGTCGTTCATGTAGGGTTTATCGGCGGCGTTTATTCTTATTGCCGTTGGCTGCATGAACAAGACAGAGTTTTTCACAAAGACGAAATTCATTGACTACAACTTAAGAATCTTGTTGACGGATAACAAGTTTGTTCGATCAGAATCGGAAATAATTGAGTTAACGCTTATTTTTTTATGTTGTCGGGACATTTCGTCGTTCATGAATTTTCACCATTGTGCCGTTCAGAAGGTCCATTCAAAGTTTGTAAGCCGCGTGATAGGGTTGTATTATGCTGTAAATGTATATAACGAATATTTAAGCAAGAATTTCTAATCGTTTGATGTTTATGATTCTCATTTGAACTACATGTAACAGTAAAAGAGGCCAGAAAATAATAAAAAAAATGTATCATTTGAGAAGTCCCAAGTCTGTTAGCTGGTGCTGCTTAATTTTATTTCATGGCAGTAAGTTTTTCAATTTTTCTAAAATGATAGTTTTTTCAAAAAATTTATAAGGCTCAGATAACATCTATAAAATATATTTTGAATATTTTTTATATTCCTCCTGAGAGTCATATGAGGTAAAATGAACGAGAAGAGACTCTACAACATTGTATCTTTCAATTCTTAAAATTAAATTGTTAGAATAGTGTCAAATGGTATATATCGTTGTAAACAATTTGCAATATTACGCTTTAAGTCTGCATTGTGTACACAGAAAGGAACAAAAAGACAGAAGGTGCTTCACAGATTGAAAACATGAGATTTCTCCTCTCTTCTTGGTTCATATCTCGGCTTTGATACAGCGTTGATTTAGTCTCAAAATTCCAAAATCAACCCACCAATTGTCCCCAATTGTAGGAGACTGATCAGTGATATTATAACGTCATGAAACCACAAGAAACAGGTGCAGTGGCCTACAAGATGTCAGATTTATAGATAAACTGCAGTTAGAAGCGCAGCAAGAAGCCTTTGTTATTTTCAAAACATTGTATCAACATTCCGTTCAATTGTGTGTTTTTGAATTTTACAGTATGATTTGATATGTGTTACCGTTAAAGCGAAATAATATCAGTTTGAAAGTAATATGGGGACTTGAAACAATCAGAACAGGTGAATAACAATAACATTTTGGTTTACACCAAACGCATTAGAAACATCGATATTCAAATGAGGCGCTATCAGTTCATAAAGTTAATAAATCCATTTAATGACTTAAAGTGTAAAATTTGAATGAGAGTATTCGATATTGGTGTAAATTATATTACTGTTGGCTTTATTCAAAATAACACCAGTCCAAGAGAAAAAGTTGTTTAAAGCGAGTACCACCTTTGCTCAGTGGTTACCAAAACAACAATGTTATGATTTTGATATGATTAGCTATGTCTTAACGTAACAACTTCAGGTTTTTTTGGCCAACAAGAGAGGCAATGGATTAATCGAATACTTACTGAACGGGACTATTTATTTTTGAAATGATCAGAACACTGTCAGCATTCTATTGAGCTTTGAAATGACGAAGACTAGGTAAACCAACAACCATCGTTTCCTCGCTGATTATATTTCAGACTACCGCAGAACAGCACAAGATTTTCCGTTAAAATTACATTTTCCACCAGATCCAACCTGGGTATATCAGAGTTCAGATGAAAAGCAATTTTCATGTTATAGAAGGGAATTCAGTTGATTTTTACCTTGAGACCCTTCAAATCAATAATAGCCACTTGGTACACAGGCAAATGCGGTTGTACATCAGATTCACAGATGAAGATTCAATAGACCTGGTGCTTTCAAGAAACCTAAGTTTGCCAATCTGAGAATTGATTCTAGAATCACAGAGCCTGGGCATTAGAGGCACAATATCATAGAGTCCAAAACTTGATTCAGAGATTTTGAGATTTTACACTAGAGATTTTGAATGAGATTGGTTGTATATTTGAAATTTCAAGAACTTATATACTTCTAGAAATCCTGGAATCGTGAATTGGGAGATTCAAAATTCTGCAAATCTTATGAATTTAGAGAAGAAATCGTAGATTCCAAGATTCGAAGGTTCAAATAATTCAGTTTTAAGAATCTGTGATTTTATCAATCTTGTACTTTCCAATTGAGGATCTGAAGCGAACTATATCTGTAAGCATTTTTGATTCCAGCGTAATGAAGAAATCAAAATCTCAATCTTGAGATTTCCAAAATTGAGACTTAACAGAAATTCTCCAAGAATCTGGGATTCCAGAATCTGGGATTCCAAGAATCTAGATTCCAGAATCTGGGATTCCAAGAATCTGGGATTCAAGAATCTGGGGATTCAAGAATCTGGGATTCCAGAATCTGGGGTTCAAGAATCTGGGATTCCAAGAATCTGGGATTCCAAGAATCTGGATTCAAGAATCTGGGATTCAAGAATCTGGGATTCCAAGAATCTGGGATTCAAGTCAAGTTCAAGTCTGGGATTCAGATCTGGATTCAAGAATCTGGGATTCCAAGAATCTGGGATTCCAAGATCTGGGATTCAGAATCTGGGATTCCAAGAATCTGGGATTCCAAGAATCTGGGGATTCCAAGAATCTGGGATTCCAAGAATCATGGGATTCCAAGTCAGGTTGGAATCTGGGATTCCAGAATCTAGGATTCCAAGAATCTGGGATTCAGAATCTGGGATTCTAAGAATCTGGGATTCCAGAATCTGGGATTCCCAAGAATCTGGGATTCAAGAATCTGGGATTCAAGAATCTGGGATTCAAAGTCTGGGATTCCAAGATCTGGGATCAAAGTCTGGGATTCAAGTCACAGGTTCCAGAATCTGGGATTCAATGGGATTCATGGGATTCAAAGAAGTCTAGTCAGATTCCAATCGAATCTAGAATCTCAAGAATCAGAGATTTAAACAAGCAAATCGGAAAAGTCAGATTCAAAATCGGAGATTCAAGATCAGAGATTCCAAGTGAATTAAATCAATTCGAGTAATTCCAAGAATCGGAAATTCAAGAATCAAATCAGAAGATTCCAGAATCGGAAGATTCCAAGAATCGGAGATTCAAAGATCAAATTCCAAGAATCGGAGATTCAAGAATCAAGATTCCAAGAATCAGAGATTCCAAGAATCAAATATTCCTAGAATTGGAGATTCCAGGAATCAGAGATTCCAATAATCAGAGATTCCAAGATTCGAAGGTTCAAATAATCTGCGTTTTTAAGAATCTGCACTTTACATAATCAGAGATTCAAAGAAACTGCGATTCCAAGCATTTTTGATTCCAAAAATCTGCAATTTAAAGAACCGTTAGTTCCTGGAATCGGAGATTCTGGGATTCCAAGAATCTACGATTCCAAGAATCGGCGCTTCCAAGAATCTGCGATTCCAAGAATCTGGGATTCCAAGAATCTGGGATTCGAGGAAGTAAAAATTAAGAAAGAAGAATCGCAGATTCCAAGAATCTGGGATTCCAAGAATCTGGGATTCCAAGAATTGGAGATTCCAAGAATCGGAGATTCCAAGAATCTGGGATTCCAAGAATCTGGGATTCCAAGAATCTGGGATTCCAAGAATCTGGGATTCCAAGAATCTGGGATTCCAAAAATCTGGGATTCCAAGAATCTGGGATTCCAAGAATCTGGGATTCCAAGAATCTGGGATTCCAAGAGTCTGGGATTCCAGAGTCTGGGATTCTAAGAATCTGGGATTCCAAGAATCTGGGATTCAAGATCTGGGATTCCAAGAATCTGGGATTCCAAGAATCTGGGATTCCAAGAATCTGGGATTCCAAGAATCTGGGATTCCAAGAATCTGGGATTCCAAGAATCTGGGATTCCAAGAATCTGGGATTCCAAGAATCTGGGATTCCAAGAATCTGGGATTCCAAGAATCTGGGATTCCAAGAATCTGGGATTCCAAGAATCTGGGATTCCAAGATCTGAGATTCCAAGAATCTGGGATTCTAAGAATCTGGGATTCCAAGAATCTGGGATTCCAAGAATCTGGGATTCCAAGAATCTGGGATTCCAAGAATCTGGGATTCAAGAATCTGGGATTCCAAGAATCTGAGGATTCCAAGAATCTGGGATTCAAGAATCTGGGATTCCAAGAATCTGGGATTCCAAGAATCTGAGATTCAAGAATCTGGATTCAAGAATCTGAGATTCAAGAATCTCGGATTCAAGAATCTGGGATTCCAAGAATCTGGGATTCCAAGAATCTGGGATTCCAAGAATCTGGGATTCCAAGAATCTGGGATTCCAAGAATCTGGGATTCAAGAATCTGGGATTCCAAGAATCTGGGATTCCTAGAATCTGGGATTCAAGAATCTGGGATTCCAAGAATCTGGGATTCAAGAGTCTGGGATTCCAAGAATCTGGGATTCCAAGATCTGGGATTCCAAGAATCTGGGATTCCAAGAATCTGGGATTCAAGAATCTGGGATTCCAAGAATCTGGGATTCCAAGAATCTGGGATTCAAGAATCTGGGATTCCAAGAATCTGGGATTCAGAATCTGGGATTCCAAGAATCTGGGATTCCAAGAATCTGGGATTCAAGAGTCTGGGATTCAAGAATCTGGGATTCAAGAATCTGGGATTCAGAATCTGGGATTCAAGAATCTGGGATTCCAAGAATCTGGGATTCAAGAATCTGGGATTCCAGAATCTGGGATTCCAAGAATCTGGGATTCCAAGAATCTGGGATTCCAAGAATCTGGGATTCAAGAATCTGGGATTCCAAGTACTGGGATTCCAAGAATCTGGGATTCCAAGAATCTGGGATTCAAGAATCTGGGATTCCAAGAATCTGGGATTCCAAGAATCTGGGATTCAAGAATCTGGGATTCCAAGAATCTGGGATTCCAAGAATCTGGGATTCCAAGAATCTGGGATTCAAGAATCTGGGATTCCAAGAATCTGGGATTCCAAGAATCTGGGATTCTATGAATTTGGGATTCCAAGAATACGGGATTCCAAGAATCTGGGATTCCAAGAATTTGGGATTCCAAGAATCTGGGATTCCAAAAATCTGGGATTCCAAGAATCTGGGATTCCAAGAATCTGGGATTCCAAGAATCTGGGATTCCAAGAATCTGGGATTCCAAAAATCTGGTATTCCTAGAAACTGGGATTCCAAGAATCGGAGATTCCAAGAATCGGAGATTCCATGAATCGGAGATTCCAAAAATTCCAAGTTTCCTAGAATCTGAAATTCGAAAAATCGGAGATTCGAAGAGTAGGAGATCCAAAAACTCGGTGATTCTAAAAATCGGAGATTTCAAGAACTTAAGAATCAAGAGGGCAAGAATCTGAAATTCGAAAAATCTGCAATTCCGCTCATATCCGCTAATCCAAGCATCAGAGATTCAACGATAAGTTAGAACATAAATTAAAACATTAGAATTTAAAAAATTTCAAAAAGTCTTCGATTCCAATAATCTACAATTTCAAGATTTAAGAGAAGATTTAAAAAATCTGCGTTTCTAAGAATCGGTGATTCCAAGAATCACAGTTTCCAAGAATCAATGTTTTCAAGAATTCAATGTTTTCCAAGAATCCGTTATATCAAAAATCTGCAATTCCAAAAATCTGCAAGTTCAAGAATCTGGGATTCCAATATTCTGCGAATCCAAGAATCTAAGATTCCAATAATCCGCGAATCCAAGATTCGGTGATTTCAAAAATATGTGATCAAGAGAATCTGCTATTAGAAGAATCTGCGATTAAAAGAATCTGAAATTCTAAGAATCTACGACTTAAAGAAAGCTGCGATTCTAAGAATCTGAAATTCCAAGGATCTGTGATTCCAATATCCTGTGCCTCCAAAGAACTACGTATTCTCCGAATTCCAAGGAACTGGTACTCCAAGAAGCTGGGATTTCAAGAAGCTGAAATTCCAAGAAGCTGAGAATCAATGCATGTGAGATTTCAAGAAGCTGATATTCCACGGAGTTTCATGAAGTTGAAGTTCCCAAAAACAGGGACGACAGTCAGAATAAGTGGGATTTCAAGACGCTGGGAGTTAAAAAATCCTGGGATTCCAATAAACTGAGGTTCCAAGAAGCTGCATTCCAAAAAGCGGGGATATCAAGGAGCTGGGATTCCAATAGTCTGCTATTCCAAGAAGCTAGGATTCCAAGAAGCTGGAATTCCAAGAAGCAGAATAACCTAAATCTGGTATGCCAGGAATTTGTAGTGCCAAGAAGCTGGAATTCCAAGAAACTGGGATTTCAAAGCGCTGGGATTTTCAGAAGCTGTGACTATTAAGAGATAATGTTCCAAGGAACTGGGACTCCTAAAAGTACCACAAATCATCAATTTCAAGAATCTGCAAATCCAAACATCTGGGATTCCAAGAATCTGAATTCCAAGAAACTGAAATTTCAAGAAGCTTGGATTCCAAGAAACTGGGATTTCAAGGCGCTGGGATTTCCAGAAGCTGGGATTTCAAAGGTAGGAGAGTACAAGTAAGTTGGGAATTATAATAAAAACGGGAATCCAAGAAGCTGAGATCCCAATAAGCTAATGTTTAAAGAAGGTAGATTCCAAGCCACTGGGATTTCAGGAAAGAGTGATAACAAGATTCATGGATTTCCGAAAACTGGTATGCAAAGATCTTGACATGCAAATTCCAAGGATTTCAAGGAGCTTTGATTTCCAGAAACTGGAATTTCCAGAAGCTAAACTTCCAAGAAACTGAGATTTTAGACTTCCAAAAACCTGTAATTCATAAAAGCTAGGATTCCAAAAAGCTGTAAGTCAAGAAGTCTGGAACTCCAAGAAGCTGTATTCTAAAAAGGTAGGACTCCTGGGTAGGACTGGGATTCACAGAACCTGGGATTCACAGAACCTGGGATTCCAAGAAGCTGCACTTTCAAGGAGCTGGGACTAAAATAAGCTGGTATTCCAAGTAGCTGCCATGAAATAAGAAGCTAGGGTTCCGAGATGCTAGGTTTCCATGAACCTTCAATTCAGAGAAGGTAGGATTCCAATAATCTGGAATTCCATGAAGCTGGTAATCCAAGGAACTGAGATTCCAAGTAGGTAAGATTCTTTAGAGCTGGAATTCTAAAAATGTGAGATTCCAAGATGGGATTCCAAAAAGCTGGAATTCGAAGGAGTTAGGATTACAAAAAACTAAGATCAAAGTCGCTGGGACTCCACGATGTTGGTATTCCAAGAAGCTTAGGTTTAAAAAAGCAGATATCTCAAGAATTGTGAAATTGTAATAACCACAGATTGAAAAAAGCTGGATTTCAAAAAATCAATTTCACCATCAAAACAAACTGTAATAATAAACATTTAACTTCAGATTTTTGTTTATATCTCAAGACATTATTGTCAGTAGGTCTGATCCTCAGAGGTGTCTGATCATTCCGTAACCTCAGATTTCTGGATCGTCAGAATCCTAGATTTTAGGAATGTGTAACAAGACTTGCAAGAAACATCGATTCCGACGCTGGTAAAAATTAACAACTTTCATTACGGTTATAATAACGCTCATCGCACTTGTAATTATTTCCATTTCTGATAACTACAGTTGGAAATTTGTAATTTATGTTGATTACTAATATGTTCGATACCATTCTGTTTTAGGTACTATAACGTACGGCTAACAAGGCCAAATAATTTTCATTAAAATCATAATAACTAGAAAGTTAATTATTCATGGTTTGCAGTCAGTATTTTGCTTGTGCATGCAATCCTGGATCATCTTAGAAACTCCGATTATTCTATTATACGATGATTTTCCGTCGGCCTATTTCCTCACGTTCTCGGACGCCAGAAAGACGACTCCGCCTCCTGGACACTACATGTTGCATCCATCAACACAACACACGGGACGCTTTACTTCCTTTCCGAAGGAAGTGATTATCAGAAATTTTTCTCCTCAGGAAAATCCCACTGACCTCAAATGAGATTGAACCGAGAACCACTGGAGTACCTATTAGCAGTCTCAAGATTCTTAGAATCTCCTATTCTTAAAATATTTGAGTCTTAGAATCTCTAATGCTTCGAATATCCCATTCTTTGAATATCCTATTTTTTAATCTCCCAATCTTTGAATCTTCGATTTTTGAAATCGCCGATTTCAAAAATAGCCAATTCTTGGATATCCGATTCTTGGAATCCCAGATTCTTGGAATCTCCTGTTCTTGGAATCTCCGGTTCTAGGAATCTCCGACTCCTGGAATCTCCAATTCTTGGAAACTCCGTTTCTTGGAATCCCAAATTCTTGGAATCGCAGATTCTTGGAATCGCAGATTCTTGGCATCCAGATTCTTGGAATCACAGATTCTTGGAATCGCAGATTCTTGGAATCGCAGATTCTTGGAATTACCAGATTCTTGGAATCGCAGATTCTTGGAATCGCAGATTCTTGGAATCGCAGATTCTTGGAATCGCAGATTCTTGGAATCGCCGATTCTTGGAATCGCAGATTCTTGGAATCGCAGATTCTTGGAATCGCCGATTCTTGGAATCGCCGATTCTTGGAAACGCCGATTCTTGGAATCGCCGATTCTTGGAATCGCCGATTCTTGGAATCGCCGATTCTTGGAATCGCCGATTCTTGAAATCGCCGATTCTTGGAATCGCCGATTCTTGGAATCACCGATTCCTGGAATCGCCGATTCTTGGAATCTCCGATTCTTGGAATCTCCGATTCTTGGAATCTCCGATTCTTGGAATCTCCGATTTTTGGAATCTCCGACTCTTGGAATTTCCGATTCTTGGAATCTCCGATTCTTGGAATCTCCGATTCTTGGAATCTCCGATTCTTGAAATCTCCGATTCTTGGAATCTCCGATTCTTGGAATCTCCGATTCTTGGAATCTCCGATTCTTGGAATCTCCGATTCTTGGAATCTCCGATTCTTGGAATCTCCGATTCTTGGAATCTCCGATTCTTGGAATCTCCGATTCTTGGAATCTCCGATTGAATCTTCGATTTTTGAAATCGCCGATTTCAAAAATAGCCAATTCTTGGATTTCCGATTCTTGGAATCCCAGATTCTTGGAATCTCCTGTTCTTGGAATCTCCGGTTCTAGGAATCTCCGACTCCTGGAATCTCCAATTCTTGGAAACTCCGTTTCTTGGAATCCCAAATTCTTGGAATCGCAGATTCTTGGAATCGCAGATTCTTGGCATCACAGATTCTTGGAATCACAGATTCTTGGAATCGCAGATTCTTGGAATCGCAGATTCTTGGAATCGCAGATTCTTGGAATCGCAGATTCTTGGAATCGCAGATTCTTGGAATCGCAGATTCTTGGAATCGCAGATTCTTGGAATCGCAGATTCTTGGAATCTCCGATTCTCGAAATCTCCGATTCTTGGAATCTCCGAATCTTGGAATCTCCGATTCTTGGAATCTCCGATTTTTGGAATCTCCGATTTTTGGAATCTCCGATTCTTGGAATCTCCGATACTTGTATTCTCCGATTCTTGGAATCTCCGATTCTTGGAATCTCCGATTCTTGGAATCTCCGATTCTCGGAATCTCCGATTCTTGGAATCTCTGATTCTTGAAATCTCCGATTTTTGTGATATCCGATTCTTGGAATCTCCGATTCTTGTAATCTTCGATTCTTGGAATCTCCGATTCTTGGAATTTCCGATTCTTGGAATTTCCGATTCTTGGAATCTCCGATTCTTGGAATCTCCGATTCTTGGAATCTCCGATTCTTGTAATCTCTGATTCTTGTAATCTCCGATTTTTGTGATATCCGATTCTTGGAATCTCCGATTCTTGTAATCTCTGATTCTTGTAATCTCCGATTTTTGTGATATCCGATTCTTGGAATCTCCGATTCTTGGAATCTCCGATTCTTGGAATCTCGATTCTTGGAATCTCCGATTCTTGGAGTCTCGATTCTTGGAATCTCAATTCTTGTAATCTCTGATTCTTGTAATCTCCGATTCTTGTGATATCCGATTCTTGGAATCTCCGATTCTTGTAATCTCCGATTCTTGGAATCTCCGATACTTGTATTCTCCGATTCTTGGAATCTCCGATTCTTGGAATCTCCGATTCTTGGAATCTCCGATTCTCAGGAATCTCCGATTCTTGGAATCTCTGATTCTTGAAATCTCCGATTTATGTGATATCGATTCTTGGAATCTCCGATTCTTGTAATCTCCGATTCTTGGAATCTCCGATTCTTGGAATTTCCGATTCTTGGAATTTCCGATTCTTGGAATCTCCGATTCTTGGAATCTCCGATTCTTGGAATCTCCGATTCTTGTAATCTCTGATTCTTGTAATCTCGATTTTGTGATATCCGATTCTTGGAATCTCCGATTCTTGGAATCTCCGATTCTTGTAATCTCCGATTCTTGTAATCTCCGATTCTTGTAATCTCCGATTCTTGTAATCTCCGATTTTTGTAATCTCCGATTCTTGTAATCTCCGATTCTTGGAATCTCCTATTCTTGGAATGTCCGATTCTTGGAATCTCCGATTCTTGGAATCTCCTGTTTTAAAATGCAAAAAAATGCAGAATGTATGAAAATTTTAGAACATTTATGTAAACATTGTTGCCTGCACAAGACTAAAACCACCTCCTTTATTATCAATAATTCCTTTTATACAGTATCACTTCAATCTGTCTGATTTATTATTTCGATTCCATAAGAAATACACCTACGACCTATATAAAAAGCATTATCTCCCAAATTGAGGGTTAAATGAATTCGTTTCTTTTAGTAGAAAATCACTCTATTGCTCATAGGGTATAAAACCCCCCAACCATCCAATACAAGAATTCATATTCAATCAACTCCCCAAAGCTCATCATTCAAACATCATCTAGAACCACTCATCGTTCTTCCTCCAATTCGCGGTCGATCCAAAACTACAAATTTTCCTTGCCCAAACCGCATGCTGCTAATACCTTAAATCGTTTCAATTCCAACCGTTGGATGTTCTTGTTCAATATCGGCGATTCCAGCGGATCGCATCGTTCGAAACGTCTTCGGAATCCTTTCGTTCCTGGGCTGGGTCACAGAGTACCTATAGCAGGAAAATATTTATTTGTAGTTTCGAGAATGGCACGAGCAAGATAGAGGGAAAAAATCATTCATCTCATACCATTGATTCGCTTCGACCAGGGGATCCTGCAGGGGCCGTCAGGTGGGAAGGAGGGATTGACTGGAAGCAATTTAGAGCGGATTATCTTTTCCTGCTGCCAAGCAACGGTTGGGGGCGGAGATAAAGTGCTGGCTGGGCTGTGGGGTAGTTGCGGAATTCCAAATGATAGTGTTCGCTAGCAAGGGAAGATAAGAAATAAGAACGAAGAAACGGTGGCGACGACGACGACGACGATGTTCTTCTGGGACTTCCACCCAAGAGCTACTGGTGTCGATTCGAGTTTGGTATTTTTAAGTCAATTTCACAACTTTGATGCTTGTAGGAGAAAGCGTTCGGCTGGGCTGGGGGAGTAGTAATGCTGGGATTATTGTGAATTGCAATTTTATCGATTTCGAGGATTTGAACCCTTCTCACGGGTAATGGCAAAGGTATCCGCTCGTGCGAAGGATCTATTTGCGTTGATCACTTCTCCGAATCGATTTTCGCGTTATATTATTGACGGGGTTATAAGTAGGGTAAATCTCTTCATATTTATGAATTTATTTGTAACCAACTGAAATCCCTTACCGGAGAAGTTCCAAATATTCTTCATACTCACACACACACTCCCCGAGAGCACAATCTTCACATTCTAGGTCAACCGGTTGTCCTTTCAGCCTGGCACCTTTTACCTGCTCAACCAGCTTCCAAACGAGGAAAACTTTTCCCATTTCTCTTCTGCTGCCAGATCCTTTTCCTCGGTGATGTTTTCCCCGTGCCAAAGGTCAGGTCTTGGCAGAATTACTCTTTATCGCAGCTTTGTATGCCAAGTTTATACCTGACTCAGCCACTACTTTTTCTTTCTTTAAAATTGATTCCTTTTTCCAAGTCCTTGCATCGACATTAGACAAACTAGTTGACTTGCTGCTAACCCACTTTTCGGTTTCCCTCCCTGGCGGCGGCGGCGGCGGCAGCAGTCGGAGAAAATTTATCAAAAAACTTTCGGTCATTTCCGACGCTTTAGTCGGAGTGCGACCAACGGTGCCAGAGCAGCAGCAAGTGCGAAAAATGGGACTGTTTGTTCAACCCGACGTCGGCAGAGAGACGCCGGCTCAGTGCCAAGCAGCATTTCCGACGAAATACGCATCAACCATTGGCTGCATCTCGAACAAACGGGACCCCAAAGCGTGTGGAATGCAATTTTCGGACAATTTCCTGCGCAACTTGGACGGCTAATTGGGTGCCTGAAAGTGTAGGTACGTGGATTGGAAATCGGATTGCTGAATGAAAAGAGTTAAAAGGAACTTTTAGCTCAGAACAAAAAAAAAAATGAAAATAAAGCCTGGCCATAATTAAACGTCAACTTTTGAGTGCTTGCTATGCAGTATGCCTGTAAACGTAATTAAAAGCTGACAACCGGCTATGCAGCCGTGAATAGATTTTGGAAAAAAAAAGCGGGATGGCTGATGACACAATGGGGTGCTTAGTGGTTGGGTAAGAATTAAAAAAAAACTCTAAATAATCTAAATAATGTTTCAGGAACATTAAAGGGTCTGTTGCATTTTGGTTGGTTTGCAAGTGTTTTCTTCTACCTTATAATAGGCATGCAACGCATCTGTAGCGAGCATTAAACTAACCCTCAACTTAAAGTTCAGGATGCAGATCCATTTTGTGGCAAACTTAATATCATGATTTCACCAGGAAACTCGAGAAAATTTCGACCGCAAGCAATTATTTTTCGACCGAAACGGAAGTTGCCTCCATCTTGGTTGTTGAGAGCCTTCTCCATCTAGGCTATCTCAGTTACGCTCTATATTGATAGAAACCATCAATTTGACCTAGGCCGCACAGTGCGCAGTATTTTGCTGGAAAGATACATATTCAGCCTAAGTTTTAAGTTTTGGAGCGAAATTGTCTTCTACAAAGTTGTTTCTAATAACAAGGCGCTTCTCTTGGTGTGAATGAAAACTAGGGTGGTCCTCATTTTCAGAAAAATCAAAAATCTTACTGTTTTATTTGCAGAAATAAAGGCATACATTATTTTGAAAAAAAAATTTGAATAAATCATTTCAAGCAACTTTGATGGTATATTTTATACTGTACCTCTTGGTATGACCGAATTAAAGCATTTTTTCCGACGTAGTTTAGGGTGTTCCTATTTTAAGCAAAGTTGTCTTCCCATTGATTCTAGAACAATAAAAGCTACAGCGTTTGGTGTGCTGAAATTTTCGCATTCTGGACCACTGTGCAGTAGGACGAAATGAAAAAAAAGTGGGACATTGGTAGTTGCGGTGAAACTATTAGGTATGGCCCATTGATTTTTCCTACAATGTTTCTACTTTTTTTGAGTACTTTATTTCTGTGTTATCAAATATTTGAAGGAGTGTATACACCTAGATAAAAACATTAACTCTTTTATTTTTGGATAAAATTGATAACCATGTATTATTACATTGTTGATAATGTCATGGGATGAAACTTTGTAGAAAATTAAAACTTTTTATCTTTTAACTGGCCGAAAAAGGCTGAAAAAGGAATGAAAAATAGAAAACCCCCTTAAAAATCGTTTTTTTCACCATAACTTTTTTATTTGAATATTCACATTTTTTTTAATGTTCTACAACGTCTTAGGTATTTCAGAACAACACTTTCTTGATCAAGACAGCTAATTGTTATCTCTTAATTTAAAGGATTTATGTTGGTTTTTGTGTATTTTTTCTTCGAGGATGTGTAGATTACAGCTAAGCAGGTATCAGCAACTAAACTTAACTTTAATTTATTCAGCAACTAATACCCTTCAAAATGATGTACAAATTTGAGGGGGGTCTAAGAGGGCAGTTAACATATTTTTAAAAAGTTACAAAGCTTTTTATTTATTTATTTACTTATTTATTTACTAGCTGACCCGGCAGACGTTGTCCTGCTCATACTTAAACTACTTACTGAAAAATTGAAGAAGTGATTAGTTTGAATCACATGCTTATGGTTGTTAGATGGCATTGGATCTAGAGCAGTCCTCAATATTTGAATCAATCCATTGGACTCATGAAGCATCGCATGCAATTGTTGTACAATGTTCTGCATCATGGTGGAATAATCTTGCTGAGTGAATCTCCCATGATATAAATCTGTAGAAATTATGTCCAAGAAAAGTTTTAAATATTGTTATGGGCGTTGCGCCAAACGAAATCATTTTAAAAAAAACCATTATAACTCTGGATGTTCTGCAGATAATGTTAAGAACCACGTCCTGATACAAACATCAATGAGCGCATAGGCTCTGGTGTTTCATTTGGGAACTTCAATGCATTACAATGAGAACAAACTACACTCATTGATTCAATGACGACTGATATATTCGCATTGTCATCAACAAAAGGCAGCATGTTGAAGTTTTGTGGAATGTAGGCTTGCCTTCGAAATCAATTTATAAGGTTATGTTGGGTGATATTGTCACCTGATCTTTCTGATAATTGCTGATTATGCTTCTTTCTAACTTTATCGCGTGTATTTTGAGCTGCTGTTTTTTCTTCGCTCAACATCATTCGAGCCCATGAAATTCGTTGTCGATCCAATTCAGTTTGAGTTGCACGCTGATCATCGCTTTGTCTCATTCGAGAATTTGCTAAGCTAGCAGCCGTGCGGCTGCCACGACCAATATTATTCTGTCTAGTTGGAGGCATTTTACAACAATATTAATTGAAATTAACTGAAATCACAACTTAATTAGTATCTTTTAAATTTCTAGTAATTTCGTTGTTTTCATCTTCCTGATGCCCTATTAATAACACGGCGAACGATACTATTTAATGCAAGGACAAATGTAATTGAACAGATGTCAGTTCAACACAGAAGACATAAACTAATACCTTCACTTTCCATTGACCTTCACTCCAATTCTTAACCAACATTAGAAAAGAGCCTTTCAACGTTTGTAAACATACACTTCTGAGCCTCTTTTCACGCAAGCCATAAGCTACACACGCAAACCTATAACATCATCGTGTAGGGTAAACTTTCCCCTACATGATTATGGTATTGGTTTGTGTGGGTGACCTATGGTTTAAAAGAAAAAGGGCTCAGAAATGTTAGTTTACACATGTTAATAGGCCGTTTTATATTGTTGATCGAGAAATTTCATCTCACTGTGAGGTGTCACCAATACTAACGTTTCAGCTTATACGTGCATCTACACGCTATAAATCGTTTATACTGAGGTTACTTTTTACACAGGGATGTGCTGTTAAAAAACACCGTTTTTAAAAAACCGAGTTAATCCCTGAATCCACGTAAAAACCCGTAATTCACGAAAACTTCGTAAATAGCGATAAAAGCTAGGTTCAAACACATTTTTGATCAAATTTTAGCGAACGGTATCTACTCACATGAATAACGAAAACCGCGTAGTTTTTCCGCAAACCACTTCAAATTCCGAAAACCCCGTGAAAAATTTCGAAATAATCGACTCTATTGTATTATCATTTTTTGTATATCTTTTCAAAAGGTCAATCAGAGATTTTCTTTTCTCTCGTTCTTTTGTTTTTGTTAATAACGACGCCATTATAATAGTTTCCAACGGTTCCTCCTTACAAATCGAAAGATGGTCTTGTCTAGCATATTGCAATTTGGTTTTTATGATTATTTTTTTTTCATTTGTGAGTAAATTTTTCGATTTTTTTATTTATGTTAACCTGTTGGAAACCAAGACGAACCAAATAAAAAAGAAATTATATGCATCAACAGGTTATGTTTAAACCCCAATGATGTTGTTACTTAAAGCTAAACTTGTACGGTACATTGGTCATGTCATAAAACAATCTAAAAATACACTATCAATGCGAATTAGACAGGTCTTTAAAAAACCGACTAAACTTACGACAAAGCATCTGGCGAGCCACGTTAAAATCAAACAAGGCGGACACCCTATCAAAGAGTCTTTGTAAACCGCCAATTGCGCCAAACATACTGTAATTGGTTCGCTGTGGAGGTAACCTCAGCATCAAACTATTCCTCAGGGATCGGGGTTGCACGTTGATATTGATTTGCTCCAGAAGATCAGGACAGTCGATGCGGTCTTGCAAGATGTATGTGATTAACAAAGCCCTGGCTTTATCTCTACGGGCTAACAGGGACTCCAGGTTAATTAGACGGCAACGGCTTTCGTAGCTTGGCAAACGATAGGGATCCGTCCACGGTAGTTTACGTAGCGCAAATCTCAAAAACCGTCGTTGAACGGCCTCCACTCTAACGACACCGTTGTTGTAATGGGGAGTCCACACAACCGAGCAATACTCTAATATAGAACGACACGAGGAGCATATGGAATCCTTGAACTGCCGCTTGGGATTATCCGACCCACCAGAGCTGATGGAGTCACGTCTTACCTGTGGGACTGCCCGTGAACGAAAGAGGACGATGTCGGGGCATGAGAGGCTTCGTTCGCTTATGGCCGAACGAGTACGTTAGTGTGAGTGTCAGTACACCTCAAGGCAACACAAGTGCATCTTTACTGACACAATGATGAATTAATGGTAGACTCGCAACGGGTCGTCTTGCTTATGCCCCACAGAGCAGTACAAGGATTTAAGGCAGTAGATGTCCGTGAAGTCTTTAGCAATCCGGAAGATGAACCCCAGAACGCAGGAGGCTTTGCCAACAGCGTACGAGATATGCTGCTTGAAGGTGAGTTGGGTGTCCAGAATTACTCCTAGGTCCTTGACTTGTCTGACGCGCTTAATTTCGGTGCCCAGCAAGACAAACTTGAATAAAATAGTCTTTTTCTTGTGCTAAAGCGAGATAACCGTACATTTGGCCGGAGGGACGTCCATGCGATTCAAATTGCACCAGTCGGCAAAAGCATTCAGCTGACGTTGTACAAAGTGACAGTCGTCGAGTGAGTGCACTCGAAGATAGAGTTTCAGGTCATCTGCGTATGCTAGTCGTGGTCCTTCGAAAGCCTAATTTACGTCATTGAAGTAGGTAAAAAAATCAACGGTTCCAAGTGACTACTCTGCGGTATACCAGACGTGGCTTTGAACATGTGAGACTGACAATCTCTTATGACCACAGTCAGATTACGGTTAGTGAGGTACGATTGAAACCATTGCAGCAGGCATCCGTTGATCCCAAGCCTGTCCAGTTTGGCAATAGCTATGCGGTGGTTCAATTTATCGAAGACTGCAGACAAGTCGGTGTAAATGACATCCGTTTGGGCGCGTTTCGCCATACTGTCAGTAATGTAGGAAGTAAGGCACAGCAGGTTAGCAGGAGTGGAGCGACCAGCCAAGATTCCGTGCTGGTCGGTACTGATATACGGTTTGCAGTGAGCGAGCAACGGTTTTATAATTACAAGCTCAGTTTAGCAACAGCGCCAAGCGAAGTAATGCCACGATAATTGCCAGGGTCCCGTTTGCTACCCTTTTGTGTACTGGAAACATGTGCGCAAATTTCCAACAGCGAGGAAAAATACCGACAGTCGCAGATAGTCGAAAAACGTGCAGCAGCGGGGGCAACAAACTATCCAAGTGTAGTTTAAGAAAGGACGAAGGAATTCCATCCGGCCCGGGATTGTGAGATAATTTGAGTTTTGAGCAGGCCTTGGCTCGAGAATTTCTTGTTGCCTTGTTGCCGTGGAGCGAAATAGACGACGGAAGGCCAACTTCGTGGCGTTGTTCGTTTACAAATCTCCAGAATTGTTTAGGACGTGACTTGAGCTTTCTCTGTATTCCACGCCGATATTGAAGAAAGCAACGTTTCGCGACTCGTTTGTATTCGTGATTCATGCTTACATAGTGACGACTTAAAATTAGTGTCCGGTGCTTTGTGAATTTTCTGAGGGCAGCTCTTTTACCAGATTTCAAGCGACGAAGTTCGCTCGTTTGCCAAGGTGGACGAGTCGTATGACGATGGATTTTCTTTGGAACGTGTCTGTCTATGACATATGCCAGAACGTTGGAAAATGTTTGAGCGGCTGACTCGACATTGACTGTATCCAAAATGTTATCCCAATCGAAAAGCGAGAGTAACTCGGCGATATTACGATGATTGGCAAAAACAAAATCGTAGGAAAATGTGTCAGGTGAGATTTCGAAGTCATGTTCCAGCTTTGAGCGTAACGTGACCAGTAAAGGCGGATGATGAAGAGTTAGTTTCATTAGAGGAGAGGGAGCTTCGCATAGGAGTGGAACGGTGTCTTGGGCACTCACGAAACAGAGGTTCAAGCTGCGTGTGTTCTGGTTGGTGACATGATTCATTTGGGAGAGAGTGGCTGAGCTGTAATTGTCCAGAAGGAACGAAGCATTGGAATGCATGACAGAATGATTGGCATCGGGAAATAGAAACCCACTGTCAGTTAATTTCCATGAAATCCTAGGCAGATTAAAGTCGCCTATCACCATAACTTTATCGGTTGCTTTGGCATTTTCCAAAATTGCGAAAACCGATTGGCAATGTGTTGCAATTAGGTCACGCTCGCGTATGCGGTCGGGTGGAATGTACAGTCCGCAATGGAATAATGTACGATCGCCAAATTTGATCGACGTCCAAACTTGTTCCAACCGAGTCCACGAAGGGTTTTCATGAGCCTTTGCTTAAAATTTTGTACTTATAGCCAATAGTACGCCCCCACCTTTCGCTTTATGGCTATTATCGGCATTCCTGTCACATCCAAATACGTCGTAATCTTTGTCGAATACCTGACAAGAGAGTGTGCGTGAATCCAGCCTGGTCTCCGTTAGGACGATGATGTCGTAGCTCTGGTCCAAAGTAGCTACCCGGAAATCGTCGTCATCGCTGTTGATACCACCGACATTCTGGTAGTAAATGACGATCTCGTGATAGCAATCTGGAGCATGGATGTTTGAACGTGATGGTGCGGGTGAGGCATCCGAAGTCCCGATGACATAACTGGAATGCGAGGCAATATCAGGCAAAGGAGAAGCTAAATCGTGAATGTACTTGCCTACTAAAGCAGGTTGGAAGACCCCCGGTGTGCATCTGGCCTCAGGGCCGAGGTGACTATGTTGTGCGGTGGCTGGAATTGGCAAGACTGGGGCCGAGGAACCGGTGGCTTCCAAAGTGCTTTCCACAATGCGTCTCGGATGTGATGTGCGTTGATTCGTCTCTAACTCGGGTAACTCTTCGTACAAGCTGGAAGTTGGAAGATATTCCGGAAGCGAAAAGCTGAAATAACACGCGTACTTGCCTGAGGTAAAAGGCTGGAAGACCCCCTCTGGAACCCCGAACTCAATACCGAGATGACTCTGGTGGCGGGAACACTGGGAACAGAGCTGACGATCGGTTTTTGAAAGTGGTACAACTGAGACGAGGGAAGAGGGGGCTACCAAAGAGTCTTGTTGCGTGCATCCCTGTGTTGAAAAATGTGACATTAGCTTTATTATATTATGTTGCATCAATAGTGATTTTTTCATCTATTTCAATTAACATTTAGACTCGCTATAATGTTTAAAAGAAAAAAAAAGCTTTAAAAAGTGAAAAACTGAGAACTATGAAGTTGACAAGTTTTCAGAAGTAAAAAACTGAAAAACTTAGAACTGAATTGTGTGCTGTTTGGTTTGAATCAAATCCAAGAGATAGAAAAAAAAATGACAATGTGTTGAAGTGAATTAAGTAGAAAAGAAGGTGGAGAAAAAAATACCTCAAAGCATAAAAAAAGCAATTATTTTGCTTCAAACTGCAACAAAAATAGCAACAAAGCAAGAGAAACAAAGCTCATTTTAAAACGTGGCTTTCTGGACAGCTCTTTCCTGGATCACGTTCTCTTATAGAAAAAAAAAGGTTTCGATAAACTGATTGTTCGGAGCAAAGGTTGCTGATCTCAGACAGAAAAGATCCACTTCTGAGCCCACACGCATGCGAAAAGTTTGGATAGCACAAAATGTGTCACCCGCTAGACATGCAAGGAAACTCACGGAAGAGAAACCATTATGCTTCCATATTGACGGTAATTTTTCGAAATCTTTGTGGATAAGCATAAGACAAAACAACAGAATGAATAACGTTCATCAAATCTATCCATCGCATCAAGCTCATAAAAGCTTGTGAAAAATGTATTCCATCGAAAGAATACACTACTGTTCCGGAATCAAAGTAAGCTTGTTGTTCTTCAAGATGAAGTATTACTTACTATCTCTGACGCTGAACTGATGAATCTTGAACTGGTTTCAAAATGGGGTTTAGATGGTACCGCTGGCCAATCTAATTACAAACAAGGCTTCGCAGACTATCAGCTGGACAATAGTTCTATTGTATTCTCATCTTTGGTTACTGTACAAATGCATGTCAAGACTTGCCCGTCCAAAATAATATAACAAAACATTCGCTCACCGTCTACACGGTTCTGCCACCCAATAGGAATCCAATTTGCCAACGAATCTAAGGAACTCATCATAGAAGAGAAGAAAAATGTTGACGATCAAATAGCTCGAAAATCAACAAAACTCATAGGGTATGTGTCCCTTGACTCAGCCTAATATGCAACAATCGATTACATTTTTTATTATAACTCATAAAGTATTTAAGCTCCAAACAAAATTTAGCTAGCTATACAGTTGCTAACATATTTTCAATAAGCCATCTGGTAGTATGTATCACGAAAAGTTACACAACTTGTTTTATAAAGTCAGAAGCTTTCGAGGGATATGGATGTAATGTCGGTTTATGGGTACCAAATTGGGTCTAATTATGGATGCAAGTTCGTCCCATTCGAAAGATTTGTTATTAAATGTTGTCTAGGTACGATTTTTTTTGCTGATTTTCTGATTCAAGGTGTTGCCAGCTTGATCCGCTCTACCCAAAAAAAAAAAAACAATTTCATAAATCAAACTTAACTTCACCTGTTAAAAAACACTTAAGTAATCTTTACATATGATTTAGCGGCCATTCGGGAATCAAAACATTATAATTCACTCTACACAGATTTTGTTCCTTTAGTTTTTTGTTAAAATGAGCCATATGAAAAACATTCTACCGAAACTCAGACGTTTGTATCGTAAATGTTACCGATAACAACATTTTACTACGCTTTTTGTACAACAGGCCATAGTTAGGAACATAGAAAAACATATGTCCCTAACATTGGGCCCACCGTTTTCTTGTTAAATCATTGTTATTTTACCTATGTGACCGGTTAGTCTATAACATGTGACTATATTCTGTACATCTTGGCTGCATTATTTGGTTTATAGGTTCAATTTCGGCAAATTTAGATCATTCTAAATCGTGTAGAAAATCTCTTCAGCTTAATCAGTAAAGTCATGGTGTGTAAAAAGTTAAGGAAATCGAAAATTACGCGGAAGTGAGCTACTATAAATTGAATCATAATGTCTCAATTGCTTTGAAATAAATCGGTTATGCTGATAGCAACATGATTTTGTTGATTATCGCCGAAATAATGACATACTTGGTACATAGGCCGAATCAAGGAGCTAGGCTAACATTACATCCCGTTACCCTACAATGATATGCAGCATGGTATGCACTACCAAATTGTCATGTAAATGTCTGTCCCCTGAGATATGCAAGCGGCCTTTAACACATAAAAATGAGTTGAAAGAGATGGAGCAATAAATTCAATAAAACACATCTTATGTCGAATTGCGTATGTGTCAGTTCCATGAGACATAATTTTACACGTTATCTTTCTTTACGTTCCCCGACTTTTTAGAACCATGGATTGCGTCTCGTGTAAAATTCACAATTTCAATGTGTGTAGATAGTAAGGTGTGTAGTGCGGTGTCTGAAATATCATGTCAAAAGTGTTTTGTTTGTGGGGCTTTATCCAAAGAGTTTAATGGCGTAAGCAAAATGCAATTCAAAATACCCAATAAGGAGGCGCTTTAATTCAGCTTTTCCACAATTCATTGTCATATTCGGGTATCTTTTGGACATTAACATGACATTTATTGTTTCTTGTTTACTTATTTATTATTATGTTTATAGACCAGGTTTATGGAATGCCTGCTACATATTGATTATCCGATTGGATGTAAAAAGTTGACAAGCTAGGAAACCTCATGAATAAGAAAGTATTGTGGCACGTAAATAATACATCCAAGAAGTGTTTAAAAGACAGATGGGCCTTAAAATAGACGTTCCCAAACAAGACCCAGATACATCAAATGATGGAAAGATAGGCAGAAGCTTTTTGATAATCCGTCGGTCACAACATCTGTTACAGGATTAAACGTAGACATCATTGATATATCTTACACCATTTTGTCATTTATTTATTTTACCAAAGCACAGAGCAATGCGCAGAGTAACGCACAGAGTAGAGCACTGTGCACTACTCATTATCTCTGAAAGAAAAGTGCATGTGCGGATTTCTGTCGCTCGTGCTGCTACAAAATCTCTCACACGTTCGTTTTGTGCGCTCTTCTGAAACAGGAGACGTACACTTTAAATTTGGTGAAGCACTTCTCTATTTTGCACTGCTCTGTGTTTTTCGACAATCTCTGTTGCTGAGCTTCAAGTGCTGAACACTTAGTTCTGAGCACTGAGTGTTGAATATTGAGTGCTGGGCAATAATTACTGAGCAGTTTGTGCTGAGCACCGAGTGTTGAATATGTTGAATACTGAGTGCTCGGCACTGGATGCACGGAATTTTGAGCACTGAGTGCTGAACGATTAACTGAGCACTGAGAACTGAAAAAGCTGAACACTGAGTGCTGATCACTGAGTCAGTGAGTGCTGATCACTGAATTTTTAACATTAACTACCAAACCAGTGTTGAACGCTGCATCCTTAGCTTTGATTTCTGTGCAGTAAATGCTGAACACTGACTGATAAATACTGAGTGCTCGACACTAATTGCTGAGCACTGAGTGCTGAGTGCTGTGTGCTGAGCATTCAGTACTGAGCACCATTAGCGTAACAACTGGGGGTGCCTAGGGGGCCAATCCCCCTCCAGAATTCTGTGAGCCCCCTCCAGGATTTTTTCCTTATATATATCTAATTTGAAATGAAACACTATTCATAATCTCTAAGGAATTGTAGGGTTTTTCCCCAATGTAATTTGTTTTTGTACTTTGCTCCCCCCAGAAATAATTTGAACGAGTAACTATTTCTGAAAGAGTAAAGTGCGCATACCCTCTTCGCCACACTGTTCACTTACCCGCTGTACCTTATAGGATGAAAATAACAACATTACAGCCTCTTCGGTCGAGAGTTTGCGTCTGTTAAAATGTTTTGAAATTGGAAATATCTTTCCAGATTCATGGGATCCCACTAGTGAGCTGCAATTTTTGCTAGAGAGCGATTCCATATCATTTCAGCAACGAGTAATTTTCATATTTTTTGATTTGCATGAAACCTTGCATACACGTTTTGGGAAGAAAAACGCCGTTTTGCATACTTGGTTCGCCATTTTGAATCTAGCCTTACTTATGAGAAGGGCCTATGAAAAATGTACATGATATCTTCAAAAAATTGTATCTCGGAAACGGTTTGTCCGATTGGTTTGGTGTCTTCAGCGAAATTTTAGACAATTGTTGGTGCTATATGGAGAAAATATGCACGGTAAAAAAAAAGTTTGGTTTTTGTGTTTGGAACTAAAATATAGATTTTCCCTTAAAAGTGGCCTGTCAATAATTTTTTATTTATTCTTATGTTATAGCTGACCTAAAATGCTATCTAGTGCACAGTGAGTTGTTCTGGAGAAAAATAGGTTACAATGAAAAAAATTAAAAAAATTACAATTTCCAAAAAGCTATTAAGAAAAGTCAAAAAAGTTTGTCATTCTAATTTTATAAAAGAACATCAAATTTGCAAGCAAAAGTACTTCGGTAACATTTTTCTAAGATGCACCGTTTAGAAGATATTACTGATTCAATATTGATTTTTTGATAACTTAATAAGTTTTGGCCCTTTTCGGATGTATTCCGTGTTTTTTTAGTATCAAAAGTATTTTTTTCAGAAAGATTGGAAAATTTTGAGTCAAAATGACAGTGACAGCTTAAAGATTCGAGTGAAATTCTTTGCCTTATAAGTATTTTGAAAAACAAGTTACAAAATCCCACTATCAGGAACAATGATTTCTTCCAGTTATTTTTGGTGTATTGTGTTGAAAATGTGCATTCAACTCTTGCATATCGCCTAACATGTTTAATCCATTTAAACTGGATGTGTTTATACTATGTATATTTTCTCTCTATTGCCTAACATTGCCCCAGACATCAAACCGATGAGACAACTCGATTTTCGAGATACACCTTTTGAGAACTGCAAATGCAAGCTCCTCAATTAGCAAGATTCAAAAGAGCGAATTAAGCTTATTTTTCAGGGATGGTGATTGTGCGCAATAAAAAATAACATTATATGTTGGATATCATCAGTTTATTTTTATTCCTGTATTTTTATAAAATTATTGTTTACACAACTTTCTTAACAATATCGAATATTTTGGCATCATTGTCAGGACAGTTTGAATAAAGCTTTGCCTTTATTGTATTTTCTGATAGAGGAAGAAATGAGTGGAATTTTTGAGTTCCTTGAATTGTTTTTGCATTATTATATTGATTATTTAGCTGCAAAGACATATTTTCGTATTCTTCTGTAGTAGAATAACAAATTGACAACTTTGTAAGTTCTTCTTCTTTTCGTTTGTTTGCCCAATTAAACAACTCTCTTGCGTCTGTATCGGGTGTTCGCGTTCTTTAGTTAAACTTGCTCTGGTAGCCATGCGTTTTATCGTACCTCCAATAGCATCGCATGGACCTTTTCCGTGCGATGTTGCGAAGAAATGCCATTCAGCGTCAATACCATCACTTTGACTTAAATTTACAAAGGCTAGAAAAGTTTTTTCGGTTTTTTATACTGTGAAGCAGCACCATCTGACATAAAATAAAAAATTTTTTTATGTTTTTATTTTGAGTCAATTCGTAAAAAGTTTATCATTTTATCAATAAACAAATTAACAGCGACTGAATCATGTCTTAGTTCTTCAGAAATTATAATGAAGCTAAAATGTTTAATTTGCATATTTTCAGTATAATATATTACGAAAGGATGGATTGTGGCCTGTTGCACGTTCCAATGGTGTGATCCCGCAAAATGAAGCTGTAATTTTCAGAAAAGTCACAAATAGCTAAAAATTCACCATCTTGCAAGTTTTGTTTTGTAGTTTTCAAAAAATTGGATTGTTCGGTTTTTACAAAATCATGCGGAATCAAACTTTCTAATTTTGAGCTGAAAAATGAAACAAACTCATCGGTTTGCTCTACAATAGTTTCTAAATCACATTTGTCAGTGGTAACCCATTGTTCGAATGAAAGCTTTTCAACAAAGTTTTCTTCCAGTTGTTTCAATAAACTGTCTTCTAAAACTGAGGTATCTGGGCAGTTTTTACATCTTCGTATATGGCAATGAGTTGTCTTATTTTCGCAAAGTAATCTATTCGTTAATGTTTTTAGATCATTCAAGACATTGTATTTTTTAAGCTATGTAGAATTAAATTGACATTTTCATGCGTAGTGCAAACGCAAACATTATGTGTTCCTGTGATAGTCAATAGTTTACATTGCCTTGGCCGGAGGCTTGCAAATGATGAAAACCCTATTTTTACATTGACGTACATTTCATTAAAGCGATTAAAAGCTTCTCTCAATGTAATCATTAGCAATCTTTTCTGAACAGCTAATCTCTTATTTCCTGTCTTTACGCTAACAAAATCTCTTTGGCCTGGCATTGTACGGCTTATATCATCGTCCTCAAAAAAATTCAAAACCAGTTCTTTTGTTTCATTACTCAAAGCTTTTCCAGAGCTTGAACCTTGAGATGAATCAAATACATTATCTCTTTCCTTTCGTGCATCTGATGCCATATTTCTACTCGTTTCAAATTCGTCTACAATTTTTTGTATTGACCATGATTTTGGTAACAATGATAAAATTAATAGTTTTTCTTGCCTTGTGGCTGAATTTAAAAATTTCATTTTCATATTTTCTATGACTTCATCAAACTCGTTTGCTGTTTCTGTTTTAGCGTCTAATTTAAAAATATTTCTTCGTACACCTTCGACGATTTCAGCGCACTTTTTTTCTGGATAGTGAACATTTTTAACCTTAAGGTAAGTACCTAAATCTATAGGCGAAACACGAATAGCTGCTATTCCTCGGTTGAATATTTCGACGTCTACAGGCATCGTGAAGTCTTCATTTGATTGAATTGTGCTTAGCGTTGACGCTGATGGTATCGTGACCAAACTTTCATAGCTTTGCGAATCAGGTACATCAGGTATGGTCTGAACAGTTGGCATCCTTGAGCCGCCGGCTACGCTTTGTTCTTCGTTTTGGGTGAGGTGAGCTCTTGAATCAATATGTAGACGGCAAGACGAACAAATACGAAAATCCTTGGTGTTGAGTGTGGATTCCTTGGAAAATCCAATTGATTTTAGTTTTTGGATGATACCATCCGTGAGATATCGCAGCTCTTTCGAACACTGAATGTCTTTGAATGGGCGAATACATTTTATTTTACTCATTTTGTAATCTGTAACATAGACAATATTTTCCAATTGTTAGTTTTGTACGAAAATATCACAACACATATAATTAAAATGTGTATTTAAAACTTACCTTTGCACCAAAACGTGTTACACTTTCCTTTACAATTATTATGTTATCAAACAACACTAGATCTCGTTCAAAAACACAGGATTATGAGCTGAAATTACTATAATCACTATGCTACTAGCAACCTTCCTGCATTTACTGTTTGGTAGATACTGGATTAGTTCAGAACCGAGTCAGACATTATTATACAGCTCACGGGTAGAAATCATAGAATACTGCGTAAAGACTGTTGGAAGATAGGTGGAGTTGAACGCTCAGGTATCGTCGAACCTTCAGGTACGAGTTTGGAGAGTTGGAGCGAGGTAGATTTGCTGGCATAGGTATATTGTTATTGAAGAAGATTGTAAATTGTATATACCTGGAATGAATAAAGAGTGCGGCGGTTGTTGATTGAGATATCAGTCGGCAGCCGTCTAGTTTGATGGAAGGTGACTAAGACTGCGTTCTTTTTGTTTATTGTTAAGAAACGGTCATCGACGGAGCAAGCCTCGTTATGGCCAGCGTGGCCATGGTGGACTAGTTCCAACAAAGACCATGTTACCAATCACCAACTGTACGTAGTACAGCTAACTGGTATCTAATTACCTGTATCTAATACTTGTTAGCACGTTTTCAGCACAACGCACCAAAAATCACTTGAAGAAATCATTGTTCCTGATAGTGGGATTTTGTAACTTGTTTTTCAAAATACTTTTAAGGCAGAGAATTTCACTCAAATCTTTAAGCTGTCAGTGTCATTTTAACTCAAAATTTTCCAATCTTTCCGAAAAAAATACTTTTGAAACTGAAAAAACACGGAATACATCCGAAAAGGGCCAAAACTTATTAAGTTATCAAAAAAATCAATATTAAATCAGTAATATCTTCTAAACGGTGCATCTTAGAAAAATGTTACCGAAGTACTTTTTGCTTGCAAATTTAATGTTCTTTAATAAAATTAGAGTGACAAACTTTTTGACTTTTCTTAATAGCTTTTTTGAAAATTGTAATTTTTTTTAATTTTTTTTTTTCATTGTTACTTATTTTTCTCCAGAACAACCCACTGTGCACTAGATAGCATTTTAAATCAGCTATAACATAAGAATAAATAAAAAATTATTGACAGGTCACTCTTAAGGGAAAATCTATATTTTAGTTTAAAACACAAAAACAAACTTTTTTTTACCGTGCATATTTTCTCCATATAGCACCAACAATTGTCTAAAACTTCGCCCAAGACACCAAACCAATCAGACAAACCGTTTCCGAGATACAATTTTTTGAAGATATCATGTGCATTTTTCATAGGCCCTTCTCATAAGTAAGGCTAGATTCAAAATGGCGAACCAAGTATGTAAAACGGCGTTTTTCTTCCCCAAAAACTTGTATGCAAGGTTTCATGCAAATCAAAAAATACAAAAAATAAAAACTGGAAAAATTTCCCACTTGTTCGTGGAATCGCTCTAGAACCAAAGATGTGAAGAGAAAGTTTCTATAGGTCCTAAAGCGCTCGGCAGGTTATGAAATTGAACAGAATAAGTTTGAAATTGAGCGTAGGGCTTTTTTTAAGCAGTATTTCGAAGCAAACTTCCTAAAGACCATATATGACGGAAACCAAATTTCAATTAGAGGTTTTTGGAAACACAACTTCTCATTTTGAAAAGTAATGTTTTGATAGTCGTTGTTTACTTAACAACCTCATAGAGAAAACCAGTAAGGTGTTGTATGCTGATCCTCTTAACGGTATGTTTTGGCGGAAACCCCATCATTGAAGTAATAAACTACTTATTATGTTTTTTTTTATTGCGTTTGCTTCAAAATACTGCCTTACAAAAGCCTTAGCCCTGAATAATTCTAAATTCTAAAAATTCAATTCTATTAATATTAAAACCTCTAGAAGCATAACTAAAATAACAGTTAAATGTTGCGCCTGTTAAGTTGAAATATTAGCTTTGAAACAGTTTTCTATATACTATTTTAATTTTAATTTTATTATTCAAGAAGATTTTACAATAATGAGTTTTGTTAAAAGGCGCATTTTAGAATTCACGATATTATTTTCTCTTGTACAAACAATTTAGTAGAGTATAGAATCCCCAGATTGATTAAATGTTTCGAAGCTATCGAATGTCCATAAGCAAAATATGGAGATAGAAGTTTATTGATTAACGATAATATTTTCGAAATTGTAGTTTGGGAACTAAGGTAAATATGTAATCAGGTTAATTCCTGAAATCATAACATATTTTGGGGTTGACTTCAGTACCACTTGTTGTCGATATAGACTGAATAATGGGCCTGTATATCAGATTTTATCAAAACTCACTTCGCATTTATTATAACAGTTGTCTTACATTTATACTTAAGATTACTTTAATGGATTTTATTTTCAATCAAAAGGTTTCATGTTCGGCTGGAATAGTTCCTAGTGTACAGAGGTGGCGAAAATATTAAATTCATCCACAGTTTTTCATACAAAACTGTCATATTTAACAATCTCTTTGCATAGACAATAAAAGTAACCTGAATTTCAAACTCTGTTGAATTTATAAACTGTGCTTTAAAGTCTTCAAAATAACACCCGATTCACAATCTTAGAAAATTTTAAAAACATTTATTTTCTCTTTCAAATTAGCTTATTTCATAAGAATGAACTATATTGTCCAAGAATTCATTCTACAAGTTCTAGAACTTTTCTATTTTTAATTATTTAAAAACTAATTTTTTGCCAAACCTTTTAACAAACCAATCTGATGCCATTTTGAAGACGGTACTGGAAAATTTAAAAATTCAAAACGGTGCATTTGTTAATTTTGCCTTTACTGTAGTTTTTAACATTCTTTTGCCATACCTCCAAACATTTTCAAAAAATTTCCATGGAACTTCGATGCCCTAGAATACTATGAATGTCAATCAAAATCTTAAGTTTAACCTAAAATTTCCCATGTTTTTCCCAATAATCCTCGGAAATCTCTTTCAAATTTTTTGAACTCTCTTTAGAAATTTCTCGATATAATATATAATTTTTAATTGTATTTTTCATAGTAATCCACTTTAAAACAACCTTGGTTGATGATTTGCTCACGGATCTTTCAAAGAGTTATTTAATAAGAAACTTAAATCGAATTCCATTGAATGGTTTAAAAATATCCACATTGTGGAAACTGTAAAATAATCTCTGAATTTTGAAATGTTTTCATTATTCAGTAATATTTTGACTGAAGACAAATTTTTCAGATAAACATATAGAAGTTAGTTGAATTCGAGAAGTAATATTGTTATGAAAAATTGCATTATCATTTTATACCGATTTTTGATTTACAGAATTCCGTACAACCTGGACAAATGAACAAAATAAGATATATAAAATTAAGAGATAGGTATCCTAGTTCTTCAGATATTAGATTTTTTTCAAGAAAATATAATCGTAGAACACTTTTCACGTTCTCCCATTTAATAAGATCATTTTAAAAGTTATTTTAAAAATATGTATAGGAGCCCCTGACCACGGGTTATTAGGGATACCATACCCCAGGTATTTTCAGACTTTTCTGCAAGGAGCAACTTTAAGCTAATAGCTGCTTATCAAAACGCTTAATTATTATATTATATTGACAACATATTTACTTCTCTACTGTTCTTTCAGAACACCAAGTATTCCGATTCCAACCATCTAACGTTGATAATTCCGGAACAATTGAAAGCAACGTTAGTGTCCTTCCTCAACTAGCTTCATCGGAAAACGATAGACAAATAAGAAGAATTGTCTGATCTAACGCTTGAACGCTTGAATCTGGACCGGTCCAACCTCGAATTCGTTTTCCAAAAATGGTCGTTCTCATCTACGTTGGAATACAGTCGTAGCAATGATAAAGTGTTCTGCTATGTTTGCTGAATGTTTTGCGCAAAGGCTCATGACGTTACTACACTGCATAAGGAATGCTTCGAAAATTGTTTACTTCACAAGCAATCGTTGTCATCTAGAAATGTACCCGAAAAGCTATTTAATGGTAATTGAATAGCAAAAGCAACAGAATAGAGAATACGTTAAGAAGCTGAAGGAAGTTGTGATGGAATCAGTATCAACCGACATGATTTTGAAGATTTCAAACGCGTTATCTCAACCAATCTAAATTGATATAAATTTAAAATGTTCATTGACTCAATCTTGTTCTTCGAAGTTTTAAGACATTTAGTTCAAACTTGATTCTATATAGAGTCAGGTCTATTCTACGCCTTGGTGAGTCGAGATGTCTTAAGAGAATCGAGTAAAGTGACTACAGTAACCTCGTGGAGTCCATTTTCTATTTGATCCACACGGAATAATACGAACACACTCGATTTTCTTAAGGCATCTCGACTCATCGAGCCGCAGAATAGACCTAATTACTCGATCAAACCTGTTTTGATGTATCAATTAAAACAACCCGTCTCCAACAATTACGCTACTTTCGTCGCTCTTTTCAATATTCCTATAAACGAAAAAATCCTTCGGGTAGGCCCCCTCCAGGCCCCCTCCAGGCTAATTGCCTAGGTCCGCCAATGCTGAGCACTGAATGCTTGGTACTGTATACTGAGCACTGAGTGCTGAACACTGAATACTGAGCACTGATTACTAAACACTGATTACTGAGCACTGATTACTGAGCACTAAGTGCTGAACGCCGAATGCGTTCCACTGAGTGTTAAGCCCTGAATGCTGAACACTGAGTGCTAAGCACTGAGTGCTGTAAAATTCACTGAGCACTGAGAGCTGTACACTGAGTGCTGATCACTGAGTGTTTGGAATTGAATGCTTAATATTAATTGCTGAGCAGTGAATGATGAACGATGCATGCTAAGCTCTGATTTCTGAGCACTAAATGCTGAACACTGACTGATGAATACTGAGTGCTCGGCACTAATTTCTGAGCACTGAGTACTGAGTGCTGAGTGTTGGCTGCTGAGTTTCGAGTGCTGAACATTGAGTACTGAGCACTGAGTGCTGGGCACTAATTGTTGAGGATGTGCTGAGCAGCGAGTGCTTGGCACTGAGTGTTGAATATTGAGTGCTAAATGCTGTGTCTTGAGCACTGAGTGTTAAACAATTCACTGAGCACTTATGGCTGAAAAATGAACGCTGAACAATGTGTGCTGATCACTGAGTGCTTGTCACTGAATGCTTAAGATTATTTGCTGAGCGAAAAGTATTGAACACTGCATAATATACTGTGATTTTTGAGCACAGAATGCTGAACACTGAATGCTTGGCACTAATTGTCGAACACTAAGTGCTGAGTGATGAGTGCTGAGTGCTGAACACTGAAAAGTTAGTGCTGAGTACCGAGTGCGTGGCACTGAGTGTTGAATATTGAGTGCTGAATGCTTTGTCTTGAGCCCCATATCATTTTAATTAAACTAGTTTTCAAATAAAAATAAGCTCTTTATACTAGGAATCGATTTTTTTTTGGATCATTGCAGTTCCATGACGGCAAATCTGCTTTTTCCTACGCCCCCCCAAACGGCATCCAGCGATAAACATCCTTCGTTGTGACGCAATTATGCAATTGCACCGCCCTGCTTTTGATGGATGCCTCAGTCATCATGCATCATCCATTCATTGTATGTGAGAAGGGAAAATGCATCGTTGTTAGCAAATTGTTCACCCACTTTAACTAAAGTTGAGAACAGCGTCATCACCGAAGCATCTCATCCATCGACCTGCTCGTTGCACCGATCCTTTGCTTTGTCACTGAGTGTACAGCCGGGTTTCCGAATGCACGGAAAGTTGGTTGCATTTAGGTGGACTCATTTGATTGTAACACGACCAAAATTATTTGGGAAAGTTACCCGTTTTTACAAGTCTTCCCTGTAGCGATAAATAGCTGATCGTGGCAAAGCTCAGAATTTCATGAACGAATCTGACGAGAAGGTAGTCCGTGCACTTGGAACTCCGACTGTTTATTTGCAAACCATATGAATCTCATCTCCACTGCTCTATGACTGAGTGAAAGCTGCATGAGAGTGGACGAGGGTTGCACAGAATTTAATTTATCCGAAGATTTTTCATCCACCCGGCACAGATTTTTCATCTCGTTCGCTCGAAGAATCCATGAATGCGATCAACACAAATCCCCAGCACTCCCCTGGTTGACGAAGAGCTAGGGCAGCTGGGTGACTCGGAGGGGGGCATTTTATTTGTCGTGCTGTCTTCTTGTGGAAATCATTTAAATGGAATGAAGCAATTCTCATCATTCTCCGGAAAATGTTGATTGCTCAACCAATCAGAGAGACACAATGCAGCCAACATAAACATTTTATTGGTTCAATGATTTGAGTCAACCGGGTCTGAGTGATGGTCATCCAAATCAGATGGAGAATTTGAGGGGTGAAAGCATTTCATCACCTTTTCCATTATGTGAAGTATGTTACACAAGTTCTATCACAAATGTTCACTATAAAATATCACGATCAGTGAGCTTTCATGACAAATTGTAGAATTTGTTTCTTTTTCCTTTAAAATGCAGAAACCATCTCCTACTCTCATCTGGAGAACTACACATCATTGCAAAGGCGAAGGTCTATCGCACAAGCAATGGGAAAATCTCTCACATGCAGGAAACGAGCACCTGAAAGAAAGCCTTGAGTTTTCCTAGCATTCAGGCTCGGCAAAGTGGAAGGTTGCAACATTTTATTTCAAATACTGCATCAGTAAGCTCGAAGCCGAGGAAAAACTATGAATGGCTCAAAGTTTACAAGAGGGTTTTTGTTGGAAAATGTTTTGGAGTAGCTCTGAGGTTGTATGCTGTCGATGAATCCATTATAAACATTGTAAGCATTGCACTTGTCGTTGTTGAGATTATTGATCCAGATGCTTTTTTGTATTTTTCAGATTCAAGGAATATCAGTTCGTGAAAGGTAAGTTAGATACATTTGATATTCTTTTTGGGAGAAAGCACTTCTTTCAACTGTTTTTGACCCAACATTAATTGCAAATCATCACCTTGGTAAGTAAACGAAACTTTAAAAAAAGTCTGAAAACAAATCCAGGAAGTTATATTTCGCGCCTTCAACGCCTTTACAAAGTTGGTCAGTGTTTTTTTCGGGCCGAGTTCAGACGAAAACAAATACCGGCAGCGTGACAAACAAGTCGTGAAATGGGGGGTTCCTTTTCGATTCAATGGCAATGCCATGGTAATTGGAGAAGGGCAAAAAGCGAGAAAAGTGCAGAAAAGAAGAAAAGTTGGGATCGAACTCCGATCATTTCGGGGAGGGCAATTATCGGGAAGAGTTTCGAAACGATTCGATTTCAATTTATTTGCGGTGATTCTCGTTGTAAAGGTGAACCAATTAGGAATGATTAATTTGTTGACGGTAGACCTTTTCCGACTTTGGCGATTATTTTTACTTTCAAGGTTGAGTATTTTGTTTTGAAACATGAATAAAAAAATACAAGGGACAACGCAACTTTGGATTGTATAAAGTGTTGAAGAGTTGAAGCAATTTTCTTTCTCTTTATTCTTATTATTTATCATAATAATCAACATAATTTTTCAGAGACAGTTTCATGAGATTATGTTAATTAAAATTAATAACAATTCGTTCTTCCATTAAAGTAACTTTAAATATTCAATCATAATTCTTTCTTTGGGTGTAACAGTGATGAATCTTATGTAATAATATCGTTGGGTTTAACCATTGTAAGACAGAACATATAAAGTTGTTTGTCATCCATAACATTAAGATTCATACTGAAAACATTTTGGTTTGATCCCTCTATTGCAAACTTCAGCACAAAAATTAATGATGCTCGTTAAGGTTTCGTTAGAAACAAATGCGAAAAATTGCTTAAACTCGAATTTACAATAAGGATTTTCCTTAATTTTCAGTGCAGCAAACATTTTCAACGCCGTGCAACAAATTATTTGAAATTTCTCCAATCGATAATCCAGAAAACTGACGATTATAAAAAGAAACATTTTTCACTGAATGAATAGTCTTAAATCAAAGGACTTTTCTTTCCACCAACATTCAGTCCAAGTTCACAAAATACTTTTTATTTGTCTTCTAGCACAACACAACTTTATTTACCATAACACCAAATTTATTTACTAAGTTAACTACACTACATTTATTCTTAAACTAAACATGAACACTAAGTTTGCCTCTGATCGACCGATCACTACAATTGCACTATTGCACTGTCTGCCCTAGTGACCTAGTTTTTTAATGTTAATCTTCTGGGGCTATTCATAAACCACGTAGACTTTTCTAAGGGGATGGGGGCGGGGGGTTTGATCAAAGTCTACGCTCCATACAAAAATTTAAAAAAATGTATGGAGAAAAGTCTACTAGGGGGGAGGGGCCGGTCAGAGATTTTCAAAAATGAGTCTACGTGGTTTATGAACAGGCCCTCTGATCTTAAATTTTACTCCCTACTCTATCCTATACAATTCTTTCCCACTCTCCGCATTCTGCATAGGTAGTGGTGAGTGACCACGACCAACCGGTATACTAGGGCTGCCTCTTTCAATACCGGTTGGTAGCATAGTGGAGTCACTAAAACTCAGTAAGTTGTATTTCAGCTGCATCCATATGCTCATGTTACTCGCAAACAAGGAGGATTAGTTCATTTACTCCGCATGTTGACTTTTCATGAATTCTTGATTCATGAAAATATCAAATAAAAATAAAATATCAAATAAAAAAAAAACTAAACTTGTAAAAATTGCGTTGTCATTCAGGGAGTTAACGAAAGATGTTATCACTTCGTTATCAACAATTCAAATGAAATGATAACAAAATATCAAATTGATAACAACGATTGACGAATTTCACGCCAACTCGTCTTCGTGATGAGGGCCTGTTCATAAACCACGTAGACTCATTTTTTGAAAATCTCTGTAACATGTCTTGAACTTCCTGCAAAACCCCCCCCCCTTCTCCACGTTCAAAGATATGCACCATATTTGAATTACTTGTACTAAAACGTACACTTTTGGTTCTGTTTTACTGATGCACAGTAAAATTTTGACCCTTTCGAAATGTTAGTCTAGATGACTATAGTTTTTACCAAATGCTCAATACCTTCAATTTTTTCATGACAGCTAAATTATATTGGATTCTATAGAGGTATTGAAGTTCTATAACTAGTTTTTTGTGAGAAAAACTTTTTTCCGTAAAAGAACCCATCTCGCAATGTATAGCGAACTTTAAGACAACTATTTTGCCTATATTAAGAAAAAAAATTAAGCTACTTTGTGCGAATTATTAAATTTAAATATATATTTTTAAGCGTGTAAGAATTGATTTTACAATTTTACCAATATTTTCATAATGAAGACTGGACTCGGAAAATATAAGACACACAAAAATGATCACCAACAATTCATTTTAAATCGGCTACTTCTCAAATTTTCAGAAATTAAATAACCATATATTAACTATGTTTTAACTAAATTAATTTATTTAATTTCCTCTCCTAAGCTGTATGCTTGTACATTTCTCTTAACACTGCTCATGAGATCTTGGGCGAGGCTTTGTCCATCTTCCTTACACAATTTCTCCTGTTTTTCTTCAAAGCTTCATCGGTTTTGAATGTTCTTCCGCTTTTCTTCAACTTCTACTTCATTATCGCCCAAAACTTTTCGATCGGCCGAAGTTCTGGTGTATTTGGCGGGTTTGCCTCCTTCGGGACCACATTAACGCCCTTCGCTTCGTACGAATCCATTACAGGCTTGGCGTAATGGCACGAAGCGAGATCCGGCCAGAACAGCGTGGGACCACGGTGAGAGCGGAGGAAGGGCAGCACACGCTCCTGCAAGCATTCGTCTTGATAAATCTGCCCGTTTATGGTACCGGTTGTAACGAACGGCTTGCTGTACCGTCCGCACTCGCAGATCGCTTGCCACTACAGGTACTTCTTCGCGAATTTGTCCATCTTTCTCTTCCGGAACTTTTCCGGAACCTCCATCGACAAAAAACTCAAGGCCGGGGATTTGTTTGGTGTCCACCTTGATATATGTCTCGTCGTCCATGACGAGACAACCCGGCTTGACCAGCCACTCACGGTACAGCTTCCACGCACGTAATTTGGCCACCATGTATTGCTCGTCAGTCCGGTTTTGAACCTTTCTGGCCTAAAAACACGTAGCCCAGCCCGTTTCATGGTCTGCTGGACGAACCACTTCGACGAACTGATCTTTTGGCCACGTCTCGGGTGGATAAGGTTCGGGTTATTCTTGAAGTACTGCCTTATCTTCCGCGCCTTCTCTGGGTGTTCCGTTTTCGGTTTTCTGGCCGCTTCCAGCGCGCCGCTCGATGGTCTTCGTCTCTTCGTCTGTTGACACGGTGGAATAGTGAATTCCAAGCCTTTTGCCGATCCGTCTGTGCGACTGACCAGGATTATCGATCTCCGCGCCCAAGATTTGCTGACGTAGATCTTCTTGTTTCGGAATGAATCTTGAAAACTACTTGACAAATCGCAATAAAACATAACACTCTAAACTAGTATTAAAAAAAAATTCATTATTTTTACCCCCGCGATAAAAAGTTACACCCAAAACAAAGTGTCGCATTTTTTCCAAGTCCAATCTTTAGTTGAGACGATTTTCTAAAAGTCACCCATACATCACTATTTTGCAAGTCTTTTTCTTTTTCAGTTATGTTGACATAAAAACAAATTGTTGTTAGAATAACTTTTTTCCTCAAATGTGCCCATCTTGCTGTATGGTTTACTTTTAGACAAATATATAACTTTTATTAAGAAAAAAACATCGTCCAATTCTAAGATAGCAATTTTTTTTAAATTGTTTTAAATTTTTTAAGCGTGTTTAGATTAAGCGATTTTAGATTTTTTATACAATAGTTCATAAAAGTTAAGACGATTTTCTAAAAGCCACTTATACATCACTTCTTTGCGATTTTTTTTCCTTTTTGCGTTACTTTGATTTAAAAAAGTCGATCAAAAACCTTAAGCCCTTTTCAAATGGTAGTCTGGATAAATTTTGAAAAAAACAAAGTATGCAAAATTGCTTGAAAAGACATAGTCTACACACCCACAAAGTTTCATTGGATTCTGAGAGGGTGCTGCCAAACACTGGAAGAGTTGGCGTGAAATTCGTCGAATACTTAATTTATTATCAATTAGTTATCAGTCTGTTATTTTATTATGCTCGGAAAACGCACTCTTTGAATATTTAATAGAAATAATCGTCCTAGAAAAAATAGTTCTAAAAAAGACACAGGTACGCATTAAAATATCTCTTTCAGTTTTTTTGGCACCATAACATCATCATATGCTATGTTCACCTCTTAAAGCATTTTATTCATCTCTTTGTCGCTGCGCATTGTTATCAAGATACGTTTGATGATAATGGTATACTAGGGCAAGGGGATGTTATGTTAGCCTAGCTCCTTCATTCGGCCTTTGTTTAAAATGTGTCATCTTTTAAGCAATAATGAACAAAATCATGTTGCTATCAAGACGACCGATATAATTCGAAGCAATTTAGACAATATTAATCAATTTACTGGTTAAGTTGAACAGATTATCTCCATGATCTTCAAATGATCTAAATTTGTCTAAATTGTAACCGATTAACCGAATAATGCAGCCTAGATGTACAGAAAATAGCCAACACGATATAAACTTACTGTTTATATGGATAAATGTTAGGGATATATTGTTGAATTTATTCCTAATTATGGTCTGTTCTCTGAATAAGTTAGTAACAATGTTGTATATTAGTAAAATTTTCAATGGAAATGTTGAGTTTCGGTGGTATAATTTCTTAATGGCTGAACACAAACCAAAGAACAAAACCTGAAGAGAGTGAATTATTATGTTTTCATTATCGAAGAGCCAATAAATCATATGTGAACATCATTTAAGTGTTTCACAGCCGTTTTAGTTTAGTTTTTTTTTTGTGAAGTTTTATGCTGGGTAAAGCGAATACAGCTGACAATGCCTTAAATCAGGAAATCAGGAAAAAACTGGACAAAGACTGCATTTCAAAAGAAATTGATCGAATAGGACGAATTTGCAGCCATGAATAGATCCAATTTGATGCTTATAGACCGATATTAAAGGGCGAACACGAAATTATTGCGACACATTCAACAGGGCATAACTTTTTTACCATTGGGTAAAAATCAACCAAATTTTGCACACTTTCTCATTGATGTGTATTGTTTACATGCTGTCAAACTCGAAGTCGTGATTTTCGATTCAACGAAAATGGAGGTGAACCAACACGATTCGAGAGAACAAATTCTTTCCAAACACCTGGAATTTCCTGACCTGTCGCCCCGGCAGTTGGGAAAAATGTTGAACATTCACCATTCAACCGTTTCCAGAGTGTTGAAGCGATTCCAGGAGCGGTTGACGTTGGACCACGGCAAAGGAGCTGGAAGAAAACCGGGACCGGAGAACAAAAAGACGGAGGGAAAGGTGAAGCGGATGATTAAAGCAAATCCCAACGTCTCAAGCCGTGATTTGGCTAAAATTTCGGCATGTCGCAGAGCTACGTCCAGAATGCAAAGAAGAGAGCTGGACTACATACATACAAGGAACAGAACTTCCCAAACCGCGATGAGCGGCAACAATCGACGGCTAAAACTCGGGCACGGAAGCTCTACGAGAAGATGCTGACAAAATATGGCTGCTGTGTGATGGACGACGAAACGTATATAAAAGCCGATTTTAAGCAAATTCCGGGGTTGGAGTTTTTCACCGGCAAGAGCAGGTTCTATGTGGACGACAAATTTAAGAAGAAGAAAATGTCGAAGTTCGCCTACAAATATCCCATTTGGCAGGCCATCTGCTCTTGCGGACTGAGGAGTGAGCCTTTCGTGACAAAGGGCACAGTAAATGGCGAGATCTACAAATCTGAGTGCCTCGAGAAGCGCCTTTTGCCGTTCTTGCAGCAGCACGATGAAGCTCCGCTATTTTGGCCAGATTTGGCATCATGCCACTATTCTAAAAGTGTCCTGGAGTGGTATGCGGCCAATTCTGTCCATTTTGTTCCAAAGGACATGAATCCGCCAAACTGTCCGGAGCTGCGCCCGGTGGAGCAGTACTGGGCAATGATGAAGCGGCAACTTCGGAAGAGCAAGCAGACTGTCAAAGACGAGAAGGACATGTTAAGAAAATGGAAAAAAAAACTTAGAAACTGGTACCGGATGACACTGTAAAGACTTTGATGGAGGGCATCAAGCGAAAATGCGTTCAGTTTTACACTCAAGGCTTCATCAATTAACTTTTCTTTTGATTTTGAAGTAAATATATGTGTTAAGAATTCGAATATTTGTGCACATCCCTACAAGTATAACAGATTTATCTATCTATACCATTACACAATGCCTATATCTCTCTTATCACCTATCCATCTGATATGTGAGCGAAAGATCGTTACCAATAGTTCGGAAAACCAATCGGGATCTGTGCGTATTATATAACCAGTATAGAATAGCCAGATCGAGTTAGTCCAATAAAGATTCTCAACAAGATCATACCGTTGCGCCGAATAAATTGTTTCAGATACCGAGCCAATCTAGTTCTTATTTCCTACATAGTAAAATTGGTCCTTCGAACCGGATCGATTGGCATCGGTTTTCTTGCATAATTTTCAGTTCGCGTCAGTGCCAAGTGCTTGCCGTGAAGAATTTCACATTGTGAATTTCATCAGTTTCGGACATATCGTACATTCCGTTTCGCGCCGGTCAAAGTGAAGTACCGCAGTCGTTTGCGTACTATCGTATCGTATGCGAGTGTCGTGGACATAAAGTGTGAGAATAACCACACAGTGCATGGAAGTGAGCAATAAAAGAGAACATATCGTACTTTCAACACCGCAAGTGATATCTATCATTTACAACGGAACTGAAAACATTGACAAAAGTGCATAATCGTGAGTGTGACACTAGAGCGTGATCAGAGTCGACCGCGTGTTAAGAAGTCAGCGTGGCTTGGGTCTCCACAATAGGGTCGGGGATAATAGCCGTCGTCACAAAGGCGCAATTCTATCGACCTTTGCATTGAGGCTAATTGATGAGGTAAGCGAGTAGAAGCATGCGACTAACCCTTTCGTAAATTGAATGCCATCGCTTTGAATAGAAAGGAAAGATTTGAGCATTTGGTGAGATTTTGGCTGTGCGGTTGACGATTTGCGAAAGGAACTAACACGAGGTGGTGGAAATATACCCGCGAGCAAATAAAGCTGTTGGTGGTTGAAAGACCAGAATTGATTTTTGCAACACGCCGACTAATCAAACGTTGGTTGTGATCGGACGATTATTGTGTTTCTTTCCGTGAATTTTTGCCATTGAAGTGGAACAATGGCTCCAACGTTGAGGGCATTGAGCAAGCAAGAACGTTTCTGCTTTGATACTCTAAACAACGTGGCGAAATTTATGGAAGGCTACGATGAATCTCGGGATAAGGGTCAGATCGCCGGGTGGATGGACCGTTTGGAGGGAATTTTCGAGAACTTTTTGAAGGTCCGTTTAGAAATCGACATGATGCAGGATGAAGAGTCACCTACTGCTGACGACGACGAAAAGGCCAGTCGTGCGTCACGGGATAAGTTCGAAAAAATCTACGTAAACGTGAAGGGGTTTTTAGTAAATGCCGATCGGAAGGCTAACCGTTTACCATCCATCAGCTCGGTTGTAACCTCTGCTGGACCGAGTTCCAATCGCACTAACCCAATGTCGCGAATAAAACTTCCGGAAGTTAAGCTTCCTTCTTTCGACGGATCAGTCACTGAGTGGCTGACTTTTCGAGACACCTTTAAAAGTCTCATTGATTTGAATCCCAACCTATCTGATGTGGACAAGTTTTCCTATCTTGTCGCATCACTAACAAAGGAAGCAAAACGAGTAGTTGAGTCTATTGACATTACCGAGGCCAACTATTCAATAGCGTGGCAATCACTGACTAGGCGATTCGACAATAAAAAGTTAGTGGTGAAAACCTACTTGGACACACTTCTCTCCGTAGAACCCTTGAAACGGGAAAGTTATGAGTCTCTTTCTCGACTCATTGATGATTTTGAACGTAACCTGCAGATGATCGAAAAAGTGAACATCGATACCAAGGGATGGAGTGTCTTATTGGCACATATTGTATGCTCTCGCCTGGATATGTCAACACTGAGACAATGGGAAAATCATCATTGTTCAACAGACGTTCCCATGTACGAACAGCTTATGGACTTTTTGCGTTCTCATTGCACCGTTCTTCAATCAATCGCACCTGGAAAGGCACGTGTCACGGAACTTCCCCGATCTGATCCTGGACGAATGCAGAAATCCAAGATTAGTAGTGTCCATTCCATCGTTAGCACCTCTTCGAAGCCATGCGTCTTTTGCAACCAGTCTGTCCATTCGCCATTCAAATGTGATACCTTCCGCAAGCAACCCGTTTCTGAAAGGTACGATTTAGTGAAGAGAAAGGCTCTCTGCATAAATTGCCTAGCCGCTGATCATCAGGTTAGAAACTGCCCTTCTGGTGCATGCCGTGTCTGTAACCAAAAGCATCATACGATGCTCCACCAACAAACTTCAAATCGCAACCCAATCCAACCCCAAGCTACAAAACAGTATCCAAGCCCAACCACCATCAATCAATCTCAATCTCAAATCGCTAGACCAACGTCCTCGGACATAACCAAGACTTCCTCGCAAACTCCTCTCGCCGAACCACAACCCTCATCTACGGGATCACTCAGTCATTGCTCCACCTCTTTGGTTACCAACGTTCGTCGAATTCCATCAACCGTTCTGCTGCAGACGGCGCTCGTGAAGGTCATCGATTCATCCAGGAACATCACGTGGGCTAGAAGCTTTGCTTGATCCCGCCTCACAGCTGAATATCATCTCTGAATGTTTAGCCCAACGCTTGCAGGTGAAAATGGTCAAGGAATATCACACCATCGGAGGAATTGGGCGAGTCATCTATCGCTTCTACCCAATCCATCAATGTTCAAATCCAGTCGCATTGCTGCAGTTTCCGCACCCACTTAAGTTTCACGTGCTAAAATCGGTCACACGTGAGCTGCCTTCGAATTGCATCGATATTACCGAATGGAATTGGCCCTCAAACGTCGTACTAGCTGATCCCAACTTCAACAAACCAGCTGCAGTGGACATGATCATAGGAGTAGATGCTTATTATGACCTGCTTCTCGATGGATTCATTCGCCTTGGTCTGGCGAACCTGTATTGCAGAACACTTTACTTGGCTGGGTCGTATCCGGCAGGGTAGGCAGCAGTCGACCAGATCCAGAAATCGTTAGCATTGTCCATGTGTGCAGTATTGAAGAGCAACTTTCCCGATTTTGGGAATTGGAGTCTTGTCAGTCCCCCAGTACCATGTCTGTAGAGGAATCGAATTGTGAGGTACATTTCGTAGCGACTACAACGAGAGCGGATACAGGACGGTTCGTAGTGGAACTTCCGAAGAAACTGTCCGTTCTATCATTGATGGGTAACTCATACGAATTCGCCAAACGCCGTTTTCTGTCGGTAGAGCGCCGATTGCAAGCCAAACCCCAACTCAAGGTCGCCTATTCTGCCTTTATCGATGAGTATCGAGTATTACGGCACATGATGGAAGTCACCGACGTTTCACAACCCACTAAGTATCAGCCATACTATCTCCCACACCACTGCATTGAGCGTCCCGATAGCGTTACCACTAAACTTCGGGTTGTTTTCGACGCGTCTTGTGTAACGGATAGCAACATCTCTCTCAATAACGCACTAATGGTGGGTCCGGTCGTACAAGGTGACCTGTTCTCCCTCATTCTGCGGTGGCGAACTCATCGGTACGTTATAGTGGCGGACATTGAAAAGATGTACCGGCAGATTCAGATGCACCCTTCCGATCATTGTCTGCAGAGGATTCTTTGGAGAGACGACCCGTCGGAGCCCATCCGTACGTTTGAGCTAACGACGGTGACCTACGGCACTTCTGCTGCGCCATACTAGCCACTCGATGTCTGCAAGAAGTTTCCAAACTGGGTCAGCATTCGCATCCTATGGCTGCCAAAGTCGTAGGCGAAGATTTTTATATGGACGATCTAATCACTGGAAGTAGCACCGTCGAGTCTGGAAAAACTTTATGCACTCAACTCCTTCAGCTGCTGAGTTCCTTTGGATTTCCACTACGTAAATGGTCATCGAATTCACCGGAAATTCTGAATCATATTCCTGAGTCACTCCGAGATGAACGGAACGTACTAGGTCTCGATCCAGGAGCTTCAATCAAAACTCTCGGATTGAAATGGGAACCAAGGTTCGATCGTTTTGGTTTCCATGTCCCAAAATGGAAGGAAAACGTTAGTGTCTCCAAAAGACAGATTGTATCCGATTCATCAAGTCTATTCGACCCATTAGGTTTTATCGGACCGGTGATAGTTGTTGCAAAACTGTTTGTGCAGCAACTCTGGCGAAGCAACCGATCCTGGGACGAGCCCCTCGAAGATGAGCTTCAAAAAAGCTGGCTACAGTTTCGAAACGAGCTAACGGTAATCGAATCGATTGACGTACCACGTTGGGTTGTCCCTATAGTCAACCCCACATTTATCGAATTACACGGTTTTGCGATGCCTCTGAGAAGGCCTATGGGGCATGCGTCTACCTTCGTGCTGTATCCTCGAGCGGCGAAATATCAGTTCACCTTTTAACGTCCAAATCCAAACTTGCACCACTGGGAAATAGCAAGAAACAGAAAAAGGTATCTCTAGCTCGGCTGGAGCTTTCGTCAGCGCTACTATTGAGTCATCTGTTCCAGAAGGTGCAAGAAGCACTCAACCTCCAAATGAAATACATTTTTGGACCGATTCTATGATTGTTCTCCATTGGATTTCGGCAGCTCCATCCCGCTGGAAGACTTTTGTGGCGAACAGAGTGTCGGAAATCCAGCACCTTACCGAAGGTGGGCTGTGGGCACACGTGTCTGGAATCGATAATCCGGCAGATATAATCTCCCGCGGAATGCTGCCAGCGGAACTAAAGGATTGTGTTCTATGGTGGAATGGTCCACCGTGGCTCAGTCAGCCGAATCGATTTTGGCCTCCTTTAGTTCGCCCAACTTTCGAAGATTTGCCGGCAGAAGAACTCGAAGAACGATCCATTGCGCTTCCAATACAAGAACATGTTCCCAATCCGATCTTCAGCCTACGATCATCGTATGCTGGCATAGTGTCTCTGGTGGCATACCTTCTAAGGTTTTGCCATAATTGCAAACAACGGAACTCTAACGACCGGAAAACCGGTTTTCTCCAGGTTGGTGAGTACAGAGATGCGCTCAAGGTATTGGTCCGTCAAACACAGCAAGATTTGTTGAAGAAAGACATCGAAGAGCGTAGCTACCTGTGGCGAAGTTGGTGCCAAATCCAGACTAAAATCTCTAGCGCCAATCTTACAAGATGGCATTCTGAAGGTTGGTGGTCGCTTACGTAATGCACCTGTTCCAGAATCCCGTAAACACCCAATGATTCTTCCATCAAACCATCCGTTCACGAAGATGGTGGTTACGTACTACCATCAGAAGCTTTTGCATTGTGGTCCGCAGTTATTGATTGCCAGCCTGCGGGAACGCTTTTGGCCACTGAGAGTACGCAACTTAGCTCGGAAGGTGGTGCAAGACTGCATAAAATGTTATCGTTGCAAACCAACCGTTCAAGAGCAGTTGATGGGTGATCTACCTGCCGAACGCGTAACACCAACACATCCGTTTTTGAAAACCGGCGTGGACCTTTGTGGACCGCTCTTCTATCGTCATCTGGGACGCAAGACACTTCCGGTAAAATGTTACGTCGCAATTTTCGTGTGTCTCGTCACCAAAGCAGCTCACATCGAATTAGTTGCGGATCTTTCAACGAATTCCTTCATTTCCGCCCTGAAACGGTTCATCGGACGACGCTCCAAACCAGCGGTCATCGAGTGCGATAATGCGAAAAACTTTATAGGAGCTTCCCGAGCGTTAGCCGAGCTGCTAGCACAGTTCAAGTCGCAACAACATCAACACACCGTCACCTCATATTGCCTTGAAGAAGGGATCGAATTTAAGTTTATACCGCCACGCTCGCCAAATTTCGGTTACCTCTGCGACCCCGCCGTGAAGTCGTTTAAAAACCATCTTAAATCAACCATCAGTACTACAGTTCTCTATAAGAACGACCTCGAAACACTGCTCGTCCAAATTGAGAGTTGTCTAAACTCAAGGCCCTTGACACAGTTGTCCACTGATCCTGGCGACCTTGATGTTCTTACACCGGGGCATTTTTGGTCCACCGTCCGCTTAACGCTGCAACTGAACCATCGAACGAAACCATACCCCAGAATCGTTTGGATCGCTACCAACAAACACAAGCATTTGTTCGACGAATTTGGAAACGCTGGAGCACGGATTACTTGTCCGGCTTACACCCGCGTACCAAATGGACACGCCAACGTGATAATGTTGCTGTGGGAACATTAGTGCTACTGAAGGAGGAGAATCTACCACCACTGCGGTGGTGCCTTGGTCGTGTGATTCGGGTCTTCCACGGCGACGATGGAAACATCCGTGTAGTCTCTGTAAAAACAAAAGGTGGTGAATTCACCCGTGCAATCAGCAAGGTTTGCGTTCTTCCGATCCAACGATCAGCAGCCGCTGATGAAGATAAAGCTCAATCTAACTCGTAACGTTGCTCAACCCCAACGGCGCTTATTGCGTATTTTGTTTTGTGCCGTCCCCTTTCAAAAATTGCAAAACTAATGCTTACTATCGTTCCATGCTGTCCTGTTCCAACCGCCGAGATGTTGCGTTATGCTGTTGAGGTCACCCGATCACCTATGGTTCTTCAATCAACGACAACATCGATGACCTTGCCTACACGTTCCATCGTCTACCGAACGAACACGCATCACGACCGATTATCAATGACATCGGAGGTCCAACTGTCGCAATCATCTAGTTCTGTCGTCGTCAATACCGAAGCCTATTCAACATTTCGACAGCACCCGTGAATGATCGAACGTCCCGTGAAAACGCCCATACTCGATGAGTGCAGGAAGGATCAATCTCCCATTGACCGACGAGAAGCCGAAACGTTGTCAACAAACCGAATCATGATCGCCGATCCGATGGGTCACGTGGTCGACGTTCGGCAACCACATCCAACAGCGACTCCGAGACCAGAAGCACGAAGTTTACATTGTTTACCATATAAGAAATGAATTAGATTAGGAGATTCAATGAGCCGCCCCGTCTAAAATTAAAATTGAATTAGTATTAGTAGATTTGTATTGAAAATCATACTTTTCAACGGAGGCCGGCATGTTAAGAATTCGAATATTTGTGCACATCCCTACAAGTATAACAGATTTATCTATCTATACCATTACATAATGCCTATATCTCTCTTATCACCTATCCATCTGATATGTGAGCGAAAGATCGTTGCCAATAGTTCGGAAAACCAATCGGGATCTGTGCGTATTATATAACCAGTATAGAATAGCCAGATCGAGTTAGTCCAATAAAGATTCTCAACAAGATCATACCGTTGCGCCGAATAAATTGTTTCAGATACCGAGCCAATCTAGTTCTTATTTCCTACAATATGTATAAAGCTACCCTAAAATTTTGGTTTGATTTTAAACATTATAAGAAAATTGGCATGACATTTTCGGTGTCGCAATAATTTCGTGTTCGCCCTTTATAACCAAAAATTTCGAAAGCTGCGTTTTTTTTGTCGATGATTGAGATGATACATTTTAAGTATGAATGAAAATTGCTAGATAATCTTGACATTTGTTTATATTTTAAAAATATTGTTTCGACAATGCATCAACAGTGTATATCATGTATCTATTCCACCATGAAGATTTTTGATGATTCCAACAGAGATGCTGCAAACTTGCAAAATATTAGAGAATTTTCAATTATTTTTATAACTTCAAAACGGCGCAGCAATTATGCAAGAATAAAACCAAAAGTTGCACCTTGAAAGCTGCATCGCATATGTTTTTTTGTTAAGCGTTGTGAGCATAAACAATCTTCAGATTTTTGATATTTATTGAGTTATTTATTCAGCCAAAAATGATTGTCATTTTTTTACTATGAGTTGTGCATATTCTCCTCATCAACAAACCTAATTTTCTCAATCATAACAATCCTAAGAATCTGTGTTGATTTCTGTTTGTTTGACATTTCTCAAACTACGATGTCATGTTCATATATTTCTGCAGTTGTTTTTACTTTGAAATTACTTGATCATAACCTATTTGTTATTATGATGCTAGAAACTACCATAATAACACATCATCATGTTGAAAGCATGTTATTCTAAGCTTATTGAAAACGTATTATTAATCCTAAATCTGTATCTTAAAATTTCTTATTTGACTTTAAAGATGTTTCAAATAGAACGATTTATTGCGCTGTTTCGGTCAAATAGGATGCCAAAAATAAGTTATGTGGACTTGAAAAATAAATGAGATTATGTCTTAAAGATGAGTTTTTATTCATTCCATAACCTATACACCATATGCCTATACACATCAAACGTGCAGCAACACTAACAGATTTTAAGAGACAATGTATTTCACACATCAAAGCTGCCTTTTGAACAGCTACTCTGATAACTTTTTACTCTTGACTAATTTTGTATCTTGACGATGTTATTAAAACGGATATTTTTGTATGGTTTATTGTTAAATGTTTTATATTTGTCATGGGGCACAAACAAACTATATTTTTCGCCTCGATGATGATGATGGATTTAAAGTTTTTATTTTGTTATTGTAATTTAAAGTAGTTTTCATTTTTTGTGTAGTCTTCAAAAGTTTGAGCCTCGCGCGCGGTATACAGGTATAAAGGACTTCTTTTGAATTTACAAAAAATATTGACTTATGATGCTTGAGAAGATGCCATGAAATAGTAGTGGGTTGTCTGGCTGATTGTCGGAGAATTCTTTGTCAGTTCTGTTGTGGTTGAAAGTAAAAGTTTGACTAGGGCCGGTCAGGATTTTTCGGTTTGGAAATATTCTCGATTTCCCTTATTGGGGATATCCTTGGTCAGCCCAAAACTAAGGTGGCGGTTCCATTAGTGTTGAAACCTCACTCTGTAGCGGGCAAGATCGGATATTGGCTTGTATTTTGATAATGTCCTTATACAGGATTCTGTGATTTGAATTGTAATAGAATTTTCTGATCGCTGGGTTTATTTGCGAACATTTGTGGTTGACATCAAAAGCTTTTCACAATTATATCGCTGTAAAGCAAATGAACAGTTTTGGAAGAAGTTTATATCTGTAGATACAATCAGTTCGTGTTTGGTTTTGCATAACTGGTTGAATTGTTTTAAATAAATTATCTAATAGATAAATCGTCTAGCTCAAACCTTTGTAGGGGTAAGTGGCGGGACCATCATCATCATCATCATCAATTTTTTTTTTTTTTTTATAACAAGTTGTGTTACTTGGGTTTAGTAATCCAAAAATAAAGTAAACACAACAATGACGTCACTGTTGAAGACCCAGTAGTATGCTAGAATCAAACACGCAAGCATCAATCGCACGCGTTTACTAGAATGTCAATAAAGATAGTGATGAAAATTTCAAAATTTGGAACAGAAAACCAGTAAAAGACCTGTCATAGCTGGAACATGGCGTCAAATTCCTTAGGGACTGTTCATAAGCCACGTAGACCGAAATTCGACACATCGTAGACTTTCGTAGACTTATTACATACTCCCCTCCCCCCCGCCCTCTCGCCAAAGTCGTAGACTTTATCAAATTATAATTTTTTAAATTTATGGAAAATGTTCTACAATATGTGGCTGTGGCGGTTTGAGGAAAGGTTTACGAAGTAAAACTCATACAATCAAGTCATTCAGTTATTTATTTTAATTTTGTTTCATAAAAATATTGCATAAATAAAAAATAACAAAAATCAATTATGCAAATGCTAAAGACGCCCACACCATGGCTGCTTCACCCAATAATTAAAGTTCATCAGCGGAAGCTAACGGAAGAATTCTGGTGGAATTGTTTCTTGGATGTCAAGTCCAATGATTTCGACAAAACGTGATTCTATCCATAGAACTTCCGTAGCTCTTTTCTCGTAGACCTCACAAAGAATTTCTTCCTGGCGTTGCTACAGAATCTTGAGTGGTCTTATTTTCTTCGATGAAATATCTGCCTTGTAGATGCACAATAAAAGCATATGTTGCTATTTTTGTTTTCAATTTAGATATCAAGTTCAGTTTATCTTTTTTTCAAGTTTTCCAAAGCAAGTTGACGTCTTCCCAGACCTGTTAATGTATTTTCTACTTTGTCCCACATGCGCTAAAACCCTCTACTAAATGTTTGTCAAAAAGCAAGTTATAACTATCAAATATCATCTCATTCACGTATAAATAAAAATACTCAATGACCTAGTAGCATACATGTTGCAAATAAGTCAAAGTAATTGCAATGTGACTTAATTAAGCCACAATCAAGCTTCTGAAACTAATTATGACAGAAATGTGTTGCTTGAGTGGTTGACATCATAAACTTACTATTGAGTTGGTACCATGCATTCGAGCTATCGATGTCTTAAAACACGGATTATTATCCCTTTTTTCCTCTCGAAAAGATAATTAGAGACAGTAATTTTAGCGTGTAGCATAAAACCCGTTCAGATTGCAGACCTACATTGCGATCTTGACATCAAATGCCACGCAAATTATTTTTGGTGAACACTCAAGCCTATTGCAAAGGAACGCCGTTACAAAGTATTTCCGGACAAAGAAGGTGTCGAAATTCTCGAAGAAGTATTTGATTTGGCAGGCCATATGTAGTTGTGGTTGAAAATCTAAAAGTTTCGTCTCTACCGCACTATCAATAAGGATGTGTACAAGAAATAATGTCTGCAAAAGCGGTTGCTATTGTTTATAGGTAACTACGACTCTCCAGTTCTGATTTGTCACTATTCGAAATCCGTCCTGGAGTATTATAAGGTACTAGAGGTCAAATACGTGCCAAAAACAGCCAATCCATCAAACTATCCAGAACTTCGCCCAATAGAGAAGTACTGGGCACTAGTTAAGCGGAATCTCTTCGAAACTAAGAAGAAAGCAAATGGCACCGATGATTTCAAGTGAAGATGGAGAATCGTCACGGCGGGCGTTTCCGAGGATACCGTACGGAAGCTGATCGCGGGTGTACAACAGGAAGTTCGAGAATTTAACAGAAAGAAGGATTAACATCTTCATCAACTATATCTTATGTAGATTTAAATCTATTATTGTAAATTAAACAATCAGTATTTTTGAATAATGGGTAAATTTTGTTTTGCTGCTTTTAATTTGGTGTCCAAAATTTAACGTTGACAGTCTTTAGATGTAAAGATGCTAATTTGAAGATAGTCTATATCACGTAATACAGGTTGTAGTGTGAACGAGATGTTATGCTCTATTATTGAATTAGCTGCCATACTGATTTGATGTATTGCTTCAATCTTTACAAAGTTCAGGGCTCGAAACTATGTGGAGCAGTGCATCTCTAAGCAAACTTCTTAAAACTGGAAGATGTTAGCATTTAAGCTCAATCCAGGACTAAGATAACCTAGACTCATAGAATACATAAAAAAAGTTAGAACGCAACCAGTAAAATCCAAAATTTGTACATTTATTCGTATCATGAATGTGTTGAAAATAAACATAATATGATTATAATTTCAAACATCGATGCCACTTCCCATGTAGCATACTACGACCTTTATTAGTTGTAGTGACTTGACTATGACTTAGCAAGTCATATTTCTGATATCTCAACCAAATGGCAACAAGTGTGCTTTTAGGGTTTGTTTTAATCATAGATTATGTTAGAAAGACAGCAAGTTTATGTCTGCGGCCAAAATAAACTAATTTTATGTTTGGATTTACCTGAAATATGTTTGTTATGACCGTATTTTTCTCTGCGTGAAGGGTATGAATAACCGTTTGTAGAGAGAAAAAAATGTCTACGAAGACTTTTGTTATATCCCTCCCTCCCCCATCGTAGACAAACGTAGGCTTTATCAAAACCCCTCCCCCCGCCCTTCATTGTCTACGTGGATTATTAACAGCCCCTAACCATATAATAGCATCTTCTTAGTGAAATGTCATTTGGCTCCAGAAATTGGAGAGAAAATAACGTTTCTTGTAGTCCGTCACAATGAATCAACTGCTGATGATGATTTTTGTTGCATGCTATAGTTTCGAAAAATAACCCTAGTAGCACACTTGTTGCCATTTGGTTGAGAAAACATAAATATGACTTCCTAAGTCATAATCAAGTTACTGCAACTTATTATGATCGTAGTGTGCTACTTGGGATGTCTGCAACCGTTTTTTAAGAAGATATCTTGCAAATGGGCTAGGCCTGGTTATCAATCGATATGAAACATTTATAAGGGAATTCATAAACACATTCATCGTATTAACAACAAACATTATTGTCAAATTCGATCTGTGTTAACATCTGATAGTTTGACACTCGTTGGATTGAATTATGGTGTTAATGAATTTCTGCATTAAGTTTTACTTTTTAATAACTTGATTATAACCTTTTGGTCCTTGTGATGCTATAAACTACCTAGATAAGACATCGTCTAGTCAAAAAGCATAATGTTTTGTAATGCATCTTTAAAACTTCTTACGGGACCTAAGAGATGTTATAAAAAGATCGGTTAGTGCGCACGTTTGAGTCTAAATTTAGGTCACATGTTCTTGAAAAATACATGGGTGACATATGATAGGCAAATAGTTTTGTGATTAACATCCTCTCAGCTTGAATATGACAAAAGATGTTTTTCATTCCATTCTTAATATTTCTGTTTAACATAAATACAAGATAAGACAATCAGTTGTTGCTGTCAAACAAATTACTGATCTGAGTAATTATAAAATTATAAAACCTGAAGAAAAATTCCATGTATTCAACCGTGAATCATTTGAAAGGTCAACAGACATTTTGAGATAATCTGGGATGTTCTAGGTCATCCAAAAGTATTCTTGAGTGCATGACTTAGGATCTACAGTTGTAACTGTAGCTTTTATAGCTATACATATCTGCTATATGTATTCAATAAGTTCATAGAATCTTTTGGAAGGTCAACTGACACTTTGAGATAATCTGGGATTGATCAGTACACTGGTCAAATATATTGTAAATGAGTGTAAATGTGTATATAGCCCTAGATATAAGTTGTTCATGAATTTCGCCCAAAACCCAATCAAACCCATCACAACAATAATTCTGCTCACTGTACGCAATAAGAACCATCTAAAGATTCCTAACCACCCTATTATGTAAAACTCAAGAGTTCCAAATAAACAGTTGAAGCGACCGGTAGCAAACCATTGTTTTCCCTCGATATCGTTCTGTCGCGAATAAAGTAAGTCATTAAGTGAACCCAAGTGTTTAAGTTTCTTCCAGTCAAAATCCAGATCACAAGATTCCGGTGTAGAGCCTTCTGTGACAACGTTACGTACCGTCGATCGGTTTCGGAACACGCGTGGGTGCGAAGTTTTCCTGTGCCTTAATCATCGATAAGTGATATCGATAAGTGTGTAGTGTGGTGTCTCATTGGTGATCCGTCTTGCTCCTATGGTTTGATGCGCCGCTGTTGTTAATAGCGGGAAGTAAAACCTTCGGTGGCTAGCAATTCGAGTTCCACGCTCGAACAGGGATCTTCTAGGTCAATCAAACTGTGCTGGAATTCAGAACTCAGTATATACAATAGTAGCTCTTTCAGCTGTTTTAATCTACGATATGCCCAACCATGTTCATTGATTCCTCTGGAAGGTCAACAGAAATTTGAAGATAATCTAGGTTATTCATGTTCATCTAAACAATCCTGGAGCTCAGTACTTGGGACCTGCAGTTGTAACTATATTTATACGGCTAGGTAAATTTACGATATGTATTCAACCATGTTCTACAAAACTTCTAGAAGGTCAACTGAAAATATGAGGAATTCTGGGATGTTCTGGGTCATACCAGATTGTTCATTAGTTCATAATTCAGGATCTATTATTAAAACTGTAGCTTGCCAGATATAAAAATGTACGATATGTATGCAACTATGTTCATTGGATCTAACGGAAAGACAGCAACATTATGAGATATTTGGGAGGTTCTAATTAATCCAACCTGTATTGGAGTGCTAAACTAAGGACCTGTAATTGTAACTGTAGCTTTTTCGGCTATACAAAGTAATGATATGTTATCAACCATGTTACATACATGAATACTCACAGAAATACTACTAGAACCGTAAATCCTAAATTCTGATTTTAAAGACAGTTTGGATGACTCAATACCTATACCTAGACGACTCTTGAAATCAGATATCTCAGAATCTTGAAATTCGGAGATATTTACAGAATCAGGTTTTAAAATGCACGGATTTTAGGAACTACAGGGTGCGGCAGAAAATAGTGCGAACATTTGTTCTATTTCTTTCAACTAATTCAAGCAATAATATCAACATTTTCGAGGGCAGTTATCTTTATAAAGTCTATTTAAACAAATTTATTCAATTCTCCATTTTTATCAATAACATCCTCGAGCCGACGCCGGAAGCCAGAGCATGCCTTTCGGTCGTAGTCTTCCTGCCATGTGCGTGTCATGGTTGCCTTCAGGATTTTTCACACTAGGATGTGATGTTTTGATGGCTCGTGCTTCAACATATGCCCAAATTGAATAATCCAACGGATTAAGATTTGCACTGCTAGAGGTCCACAAATCCTTCGGCCAAAACTTCATGTTATCGTTCAACCATTGCTGGCTTCGGTTGGACGTGTGACACGGCGCTCTATCCTGCTGTGAGGGCAACGTTTTGGTCCTCGGAGAAGTTGGCCTTCACCCAGGAAGCACTTGGTCTTTTAAAACACCGATAAACACTTCAGTATTGATTTTAACTCCAGCATCAATGAAAACAGGCGGCGTTTTCAAACCGTTGTCCACAGCATCGATGCTGAAAAGCTTTTCGTCCGGAGAACAGGATTATCATTTTTCCTTCTTTAACAAGGAAAGCAATCTTATGGAACGAGTCACTCGTAGTTTCTCGACCAGTCCGTAATCAAGTGGCGTTTCATTCAGGCCCTGGAAGATGCATGCAGGTCTTCTTTGATGATTCTCCGCATGGATTTCTCGAGAATATTGGCTTCTTTTGCAAGTTTTCTTATGGATCGCACCGGGTTGCGAGCAATGTTTGCACGGACAATTTGATCACGTTCGGCGTGGACTTTTTATGCGGTAAACTGTTGCCAAATGACTCCCTACCACCTTGGCAATCTCTTTCGGCTTCTTCTGGGTGAGCAACAAACTGGTGATCACTTCTTGCACGAACATTTTGACGAATTCGCAATAAAACAAATAGAATGTTTGGATGCAGCACTTGAAAGTAAACATGAAGAAAAACACTTCCGACAGAAATTAGTCACTAGCTTCACGAATTAACCCAACACTCAAGTTTGAACATTTTCGCATTATTTTCTGCCTCACCCTGTGGCTCCTTTAACTTGCTTACTCTGTATCAATCAGGCTTTAGAGCTGGTCATAGCACAACTTCAGTATTTTGCATGTGCATGATGACGTCCATGATATGTGGACAAAAAAAACGGAGCTTCTCTGCTTTTCGATAGATTTTTCTAAAGCTTTTGATAAAGTTTCTCACACCAAATTATTGAGAAAATTTTCAAACCAGTTTTTATTTACTCGAGAGGCGGTTACCTTATTGAGTCATACCTCAGTCATCGCACTCAAGTTGTTGAAACTCAAGGTACTCTGTCCAAGATCGGTCAACATTTTATCAGGTGTACCACAAGGGTCAGTGCTAGGGCCATTGCTTTTCTCATTATTTATAAAGATTTGCCAACTGTTCACAAATATTGTATGATACACATATTGGCTGATGACGTTCAGCTATACTTTTGCTCCCTCGATACTTCTGCTGATGAGATGACTCGGCTAATAAACTCTGATCTTGAATATATCTGTCGGTGGTCAGAACGAAATCTGCTCCCTATAAATGCTTCCAAAACAAAAGTAATGTTTGCCGTGCGCGTAGGCCAACTTGTTAACTCACATAAAATCGCCGTTTCGCACACAATCGAAGCAAACCAGATGAAAACGATCGATAATTGCAATGCCATCTCTGTGAGGGTGAGAAGGGGGGAGGGAATCAACTATGTACCTTTATGACGTATGCTCGAGTTGGAACAAACCGGTATGGTCGAGTTGCTTGATCGCATACCTGATGTACCTAACCTACAACTTTTTCTCGCGAAGAAGTTGCCGCGAAATGTTTATTCTTCCGGTTGTTGAAAAAATCGATGTAAACAAATTAACATCAGGAGTACAAAAAAAAATAACAACCATCCAAGCCAAGTGCGTCTTACTGTGGCAGTGCGTCGTCATGGTCATTCCGGAGTGGAACGACAAGCTGTGAACTTTACGCGCCTCGACTGGTCTCGGATGCAACGAAATCTGATTTTGTTCCGATAGCATTTAAGATCCTATAACGATCTGGATGGAAAGGACTGCTTTCTTGCTTTGTGTTTATTTTGTGCTAAGTGGGCTGACATCAACGATACTCGGATATTCCCGGTGGTGAAGTACGGGGACGGGGTGCGCAAACTGGGAGCAATGATCTACCTTGACGGATGAGTTATAAATTATGTTGTTTTTGAGTTAACGCTGATTGGTTGTATATGGTTTTAAATACAAATGCGTAGTTGTTTTAGTTCCCCGGTCATGTCATTGAAACATCGATAATGATCAATAAGACGATCATTGGAAAACATCTTATTCTAAGAGTCAGCTTATGCGTTACATTTTATTTGGTTTACGGTTTGTAGTTGGCAGTTCATAATTTAAACTACAAATCTAGTGATGGTTGGTAAGGGAATGTTCATAAACTACGTAGACCGAAATTTGACACTTTCAACCCCTCCCCTCCCCCATCGTAGACTTTCGTAGACTTTCTCCCAACCACTCACACCCCCCCCCCTCCTCAAAGTCTACGTAGACTTTGTCATATTCATTTTTTTTAAATTTATAGACAATGTTCTACAATATGTGGTTGTGGCGGTTTGAGGAACGGTTTATGAAATAAAACTCAAACAATCAGGTTATTCAGTTATTCATTTTTATTTTATTTCATACAAATTTAGCATTAATAAAAAATAACAACAATCAATTATGCAAGTGCTAAAGATGTCCACACCATGGCTGCTTGAACCAATAATTAGAGGAAGTTCCCTAGTAGCACACATGTTGCCTTTAAGTTGAGAATATGCTTTTGTTAGTCATAATGAAGTTGCTGCAACTAATTATGATCGTGGTGTTCTACTAGGGTTCTGGTGGAATTGTTTCTTGGATGTAAAGACCAATGATTTTGACAAAACGTGATTCTATCCGTAGAACTTCCGTAGCTCCGTTCTCGTTGACCTCACAAAGAATTTCTTCCTGGCGTTGCTACCGAATCTTGAGTGGCCTTATTTTCTTCGACAAAATATCTGCCTTGTGGATGCTTTTGCGTTGATCTGCGTTCACTTTTGTCGCAAAATGCAGTCCACAATAAAAGCATTTGCGACTCTTTTTGTATTTACTTTAGATATCAAGTTCAGTTTATCTTCTTTGAAAGTTTTCCAAAGCAAGTTGACGTCTACTCAGACCTCTTAATGCATTTTCTGCTTTGTCCCACATGCGCTAAAACCCTCTACTAAACGTTTGTCAAATGGGACACTTGTTGCAAATAAGTCAATGTAACTGATAGTCGACTCAATTAAGTCACAATCAAGTTTCTGCAAACCCGGCGTAGTGGTTAACATCCATACCTCTCACACCAAAGTCACGAGTTCGAATCTCACCCCCGGACAAGTTCCGAAAATACCTAAAAGGAATTTGAGCGACTTCGATGGGAGATGAACCAGTCCAGAGCTGTAAATCTCGATAGTAAAGGAAAAAAAAAGAGTTGTGTTGCTTGTGTGGTTGACATCATAAACTTACTATTGTGTTGATACCATGCGGCAAACATACTTTTGCATATAAAAACTAATAAACGATACATTAAAAACTTAAAATCATTCCAAAAAAAACGCATTCATGACCCATAAAACTCTGGTCAATATCCATAATAAAATGTTTATGATCCATAAAATGTATCAATGTGATCCATAATTTATACAAAATTTAGCAATAAAATGTCAAAAATGTACCGTTATATATCTAGGGTATGATCAGTAAAATTGTACGGATTACCCATAAACATATAGCGAATGTTCCATAAAAGGTTCAATATCATTCCTTAAAGTTGTAAAATTTATCCACAGAATGTAACATTTGTGCACTAAAATACGTGCACATGATTCATAAATTATTGAAAATGTTCCATAACTAAATTGTCTATGATCCATATAACAATGAATAATAATCTATAAACTCATATAAATGATCCGTAGCAAATTATTCTTATAGAAAATTTTCTCAACTACAATTTTTTCAAACATTGGTTCTCAGAAAAAAAAAAAATGAATCAAACAGCTCCTCTGTTAGACACACTATATTGTACAATGTGACTTAGTAGCCACGATTTGTTATGCTGTACTCCAAATGCTAGAAATATCAATGTTGCCTGCTGAGCAGTTGAGGATTGAAGAACTAAGGAAGTAGAAAGCGGTCGATGTGTCCGATATCGTCTTCAATTTAACGACTGATTCAAGCATTTGCCCGGTATAATGCAAACGGAGGATGTTTTTTGTAGTTAGGTCCGACGAGCGATAGCGAGTTGGACGGCAAGCGTTTGCCCGGCATAATTTTATAAAAAATCTTAAATAACAGTTTGATCAAGCTTCAAATTTGACATGTAGAGTAACTGTTCTATATTAATCTCATTGTTCCTTTATTCATCCTACGATGAATCAAACAATTGGGCAGTTGAAGGATCGGTTTCGTTTTCTAATAATGTTTGCTTACGTTTAAAAACAACAACAAACATTACTAACTAATCCTGTCACCTGTTCATTGTTTAATTTCAAGTAGGATGAATTGCAAAGTGATGAGATTAATATTGGAAAATCTCCCTAGTTCTTTACATGCAGGAGTTCTCTTTAACAAATTTATTGGGAAACATGTGTCGCAGTTGCGGTCGTAAAAGAACGTGAAATCGCGAAAGTAAATCAGCTCTTTGAAAAACTGAAAATCTTCTAAAAAGCAATCCTTCTTTAATAGCAACGTTTGAGCCGCATAGCTAAAGAAACGGACATGTTAATAGATATGAGTAGTAGCACAGTCAAGGATCGATTTCCCCGTAGCCAAAATTTAAAAAAAATATATACTTAACATTGTAATAATTCTGGCATAATTTATGGATCCTACATATTATTTTTAATGCCCAAAGTTTATTTCCCATGGGCCATATTTAGAAGCTTGTGGTAAATTTTTCAAAACTATCATGGATCATTGACGATGGGATCAATAATTTATTGATCATGTGTATATATTTAAGTTCACAAACGTTACATTCTAAGGATCAATTTTACAACTTTAAGGAATGATATTGAACCTTTTATGGAACATTTGCTATATGTTTATGGGTAATCCGTACAATTCTATGGCTCATACCCTGGATATATAACGGTACATTTTTGACATTTTATTGCTAAATTTTATATAAATTACGGATCACATTGATACATTTTATGGATCATATCTATTTTATTATGGATATTGACCAGATTTTAATGGGTCATGAATACGTTTTTTATGGAAAGAATTTCAATTTTTAATGGATCATTTCTTCAGTTTAAAGGTGCAAACTTAGGGCTGCCATACCATGCATTCGATCTATCGATGTTTAAAAAAAAACAAATAGCGAAACACACCCAACACGCTCAAATTACTGTCTCTTGTTATCCCTTTTTTCCTTTCGGAAAGATAATTAGAAACAGTAATTTTAGCGTGTAGCATTAATCCCCGTTCACATTGCAACCTACATTACGATCTTGATATCAAATGCCACGCAAATTATTTTTGGTGAGAACTGAAGCCTGTCAAAGTTAATTTTGGACACTTTTATTTATGTGTAGATTTTGAATTATTTCACGGATCGCTGAAACGTTTCACTCATGTGACAGCTGAAACTCTCCACTTTATTTCGTGGTACAACAGGTTAACATTCTTGTTACTTTCAGTAAAATGGCGTCGAATCAAGTGGACACGGATTTTTTACGAACGGCAGCGAAATACGAATTTATCGGAACGCGATCCTGCCAAGAAACAAAAATTCCCAAAAGTACCGTGTTATGTGTTTGCAAATCATTTGGCCAGCACTTGCCTGTGAATCGGAAGGTTGGAAGTGGAACAAATCGAAAAGTATGATCCCGATAAATGGACAAGAAGGTGATAGCCATTATTGAGAAAAATCCCAATCTTTCTGTGCGAAATGTGGCACAAAAGTAAGCAGGGGCTAGAACTGAAGCCGTACAAAGTGAAAAAAGTGCCCAACTGTGATGACATGCAAAATTTCACTACAAAAAGTCGTGCTAAGGTGCTTGCCACAATTTTTTTGCAAACATTTTTTTAGTATCAAAATGGACGAGGAAACATACGTACTCGAAGACTTTAAATAGCTTTAGGCTGGCTTTTTATACCTCAATGCAAAGGAACGCCGTTGCCAAGTATTTTCGGACAAAGAAGGTATCCAAATTCTCGAAGAAGTATTTGATGTGGCAGGCCATATGTAGTTGAGGTTGAAAATCTAAAAGTTTCGTCTCTACCGACACTATCAATAAGGATGTGTACGAGAAAGAATGTCGAAAACCGGTTGCTACCGTTTATCAGAAGCCACCACTCTTAAGTCTGTTTTGTCACTATGCGAAATCCGTCTTGAAATGGTATAAGGTACAAGAGGTCAAATACGTGCCAAAAACAGCCAATCCGCCAAACTGTCCAGAACTTCACCTAATAGAGAAGTACTGGGCTCTAGTTAAGCAGAAACGCTTCGAAACTAAGAAGAAAGCAAATAGCACCGACAATTTCAAGAGAAGATGGAGAATCGTCACGGCAGGCGTTTCAGTTCAGCTACTATTATTTTGGAGTCCGAAATTTAACGTAGACAGTCTTTATATGTATAGATGCTAGTATGAAGATAGTCAATATCACGTTATATAGGTTGTAGTGTGAACGGGATGTTATGCTCCATTATTTAATTAATTGCCATATTATACTGATTTTATGTATTGCTTCAATTTTTACAAAGTTCAGGACTCGAAACTGTGTGCATTTCTGAGCAAACTTCTTGAAATTTGAACATGTTAGCATTTAAGCTCAATCCAGGACTAAGATCACCAAGATTCATAGAATAGATAAAATCAATTTAGAACGCAACCAGTAGAATCCAAAATTTTTACGTTTATTCGTATCTTTAATATGTTGAAAATTAACATAATATGATTTTAATTTCAAACATCGATGTCACTTTGGTTTTAAACATAGAATATGTTAGAAAAAAAAAGCTTATGTTTGCGGCCAAAATAAATTAATTTTATGTTTGGATTTACCTGGTATATGTTTGTTATGACGGTATTTTTCTCTGCGTCTACGATGGGGGAGGGGGGGATATACCAAAAGTCTACGTAGACCTTTTTTTCTCTCTACAAAACGGATATTCAGTCCCTCCGAATATCCGTTTTGTAGAGAGAAAAAAAAGGTCTACGTAGACTTTTTCGAAACCCCTCCCCCCCCTTAATTGTCTACGTGGTTTATGAACAGCCCCTAAGTGACTGGACATTGCGTACCATAGGTGCTTCTCGTACCTGCAGGTATAAAATAGATCCTACTGCGATCCTCAGCCTCTTGTCCAGTAACTCCTATCCCTACCTCCCCGTGGTTCGACTGGGGTATGAGTAACCATTGGAAAGATCGGGTAACCAACCCCGGTGGTCATATGCTGACAGGGAAGGGAGCTGCACTCTTCAAAGGGTGCAGTCTATCTGAGCGACTGTTCTCCATGTCAGGGGCGGCTCAAAACAGCGTCTGTTCTCCATGATAGAGCGGCTGATCAGCGCCCTCGTGCCAGCGATGGTTTTCTGGCGAGACAGGGGGTTGGGGAAGGCCCAACAAGCCGCCCTTAAAAAACAAAGTAACAAATACAGTGACCGGCGAAAAAAAAGATCCATCGAGCCGTATACCAATCAGGCATAGATATCTTTACAACTTCGTATCAATAGCAACTTTCTTACCCGTACTGTACATATTTGGGTATCATTCATGAGGCTTAGCGTAAAATTTTGAATACACATATTCATTTCAGCCAACTGTATGTGAAACATGAAATAAGCTTGTGTTTACGGTATGTCAATAAAAAAGATCCACTAGGCAAAAAAACTTTCCGTGTACATCCACTTGGCTTACCCCTTGTTGATCATGCTTTCGACATTGCTTTATTCACAGATCCATCACAGATAATTGCTACAGTTGTGAGAAACAAGTGAGTTTAGCCCATGTAATGAGTTTTTTAAGAATCGTTCATGGGAGGAAAGAAAATAACAGTCCAAGTTCGAAATCTTGTCGTACGCGATTGCTCAAAAACGAATCTCAGCGCAAAGTTGCCGAAAAGTATGGTGTAAGCCGTGATGCAGTGCAGAAATTAGTTTTAAAACACCAAAAGTTTGGAAGTGTCGCAGATCGAACAGGCCGTGGACGCAATCGCAAGTCTGATCACCACGAAGACACTAGAACCATCCGAGAACTTAAAAAGGATCCGCTTGTAACCATCCGTGCGCTCAGAGAAAAGCTAAGCCTTTCGATATCCGATCGTACAGCTCGGCGACGCATTGCTGAGCACGGTTTGAAAAGTTATTTTGCTCGGAAACGGCCGTTCATAAGTAGGGTGAATAAAGAGAAGCGATTGCGGGTTGCAAGAAACCATATAAATAAGCCACTGGAGTTTTGGAAACGTGTTGTTTGGTCAGACGAATCAAAGTTTGAGCTGTTCAACGGAAAACGACGACTGCGAGTTTGGCGGAAAAGCGATGAACGGCTGAAGGATAAACATCTACAAGGGAAAATGAAGCACGGCGGTGTAAATATCATCGTCTAGGGCTGTTTCTCATGGTTTGGAGTAGGGAATCAGTGGTATTATGACGGCAGATGGGTATATAGATATTCTGAACGAGAATATGGAAGAATCTTGGCTGAAAATGGGTCTGGAAGATAATTACATTTTTCAGCAAGACAACGACCCAAACCATACGGCCAAGAAAACACAAGCTTTTTTTCCGCGCCTGTCGGATTAAACCCTTGGAATGGCCACCCCAGAGCCCGCATTCAACCCCAATTGAAAATCTCTGGGCAATTCTCGACAATAGAGTCGAAAAAACCCACGTAACAAACAAGCAAACATATTTTGCGGCACTGGAGCAGGCCTGGGTTGGATCCACAACACCTCAGAAACCTAGTCGAAAGCATCCCGAAACGATTGCAGTCCATCATTGAAGCGAAGGGAGGTCATATTGACTATTGAAGAGTTGATTCCAACTCTCGTTTTTTTTTATTCTTACTTGAAGTGGATCTTTTTTTAATGTCATACGTATTTTACTAAACTCCAATAATTTTGTTTTTTATTTTATACAAGGAATAAAAGTGACCGTTATTTTTGTACTGAAATGGTTCGTCTATGTTTATTTTTCAGAAACATGTATTGGAATACCCTACTTTTTCAAATATACGTGTTTTTTTTTCTCAACAATAATACATTGATCAAAGGTGGATCTTTATTTTTGCCGGTCACTGTAACACAGAAGTTAATATGGACCGGAACAATCGGCATAGACCTAGTCGACGAAATAAGGACTACGATTGGAAACTCGGAACATGGAACTGCAAATCACTCTGATTCCCTGGCTGCGATAGGATAATCTACGACGAACTTCAACCACGTAACTTCGAAGTCGTAGCACTGCAGGAGGTTTGCTGGACAGGATAGAATGTATTGAAAAGCGGGCATCAAGGGGCTACCTTTTACCAGAGCTGTGGTACAACAAACGTGCTGGGCACCGGCTTTGTAGCACTGGGCTAAATGCGTCAACGCGTGATTGAATGGTTTCCGATCAATGCGAGAATGTGCTGAGGATCAAGGGTCGTTTCGAGAAAAGCTGAGGATCAAGGGTCGTTTCTTCAACTACAGCCCACACGAAGGGAGACCCGATGAAGAAAAAGAAGCGTTCTACGCGCAGCTAGAGCAAGTGTATGATGGCTGCCCGCAGCGGGACGTGTTAATCGTCATTGGTGACATGAACGCTCAGGTAGGACGGGAGGCAACGTATAGACCGGTAATAGGGTCTAACAGCCAACATACCGTATCGAACGATAATGGCCAAGATGTGTGAACTTTGCGGCCTCTCGTGGTTTAGTAGTGCAAAGTACCTTCTTCCCCCGTAAAGACAACCGCAAAGCCATTTGGAGATCACCTGACCAACGAACAGAGAATCAAATCGACCATGTTCTAATCAACGGGAAACTCTTCTCCAATATCATTAACGTTCGCACTTCCCGCAGCGTGAATATAGACTCGGACCACTACCTATTTGCAGTATGTATGCGCTCAAAACTCTCGACGGTGTACAACACGCGTTGAATTCGGACTCCACGACCTACCATTGAGCTACTACGGGAAACCGCAGTTGCCCATGAATACGGGCAACAGCTAGAAGCAGGCCAAGAGCAGCTTGGCGCTGCTACTATTGCGAATGGCTGTTCGAACCGCCATTGGCAGCACTGTAAATGGGGACAATAGGTACTTCTCCACCGAATCGAAAATGGCGAATGCAAGCAGTTAGTAGAGGGTAATAATGCAGTACGGGCGAGAATGCTGCAACACCGTACGAGAGTGAATGTGGAACGGTATAGACAGGCACGGAATAGGCAATTCTATCCTTCGAAAGAAAAAGCGCCAGATGGCAGATCGAGACCGCGAAGCAATGGAAGCACTGTACTGAAGTAGAGACCTGGAAGGCAACACTCTCACAGGAGAGTGTTCGGTGATTGAAAGGTGGAAGCAGTACTTCGACGAGCACCTGAACGGCAATGTTACAGCGAACGTAAGTGGCATGATCATAAATCTAGGAACACGCACAGAAGATGTCAGGATCCCGACTCCAACCCTTCAGGAAGTTGTGAGGGAATTGGTCGGTTGTAAAACAACAATGCTGATGGAGTTGACCAACTCCCAAGCGAGCTATTAAAATACGGTGGTGAAGCACTGGCCAGAGCGCTGCACTGGGTAATTACCAAGATTTGGGAGAAGAAATTTTTACCGGAGGATTGGATGGAAGGAATAGTGAGTCCCATCTATAAAAAGGGTGACAAACTGGATTGCTGCAATTATCGTGCAATCACGCTACTGCGCGCCGCCTACTAGTAGCTCTCCCAAATTTTATGCCACCGCCTGTCATCAATTGCAAAGGAGTTCGTGGGGCATAACCAAGCGGGATTCATGGGTCCCAGCGCTACTACGGACCAAATTTTCGCGATTCGGCAAGTGCTGCAGAATTGTCACGAATATAACGAGCCTACACATCATCTGTTCATCGATTTCAAATCAGCGTATGATACAATCGATCGGCAGACTATGTTCCAGAAAACGCGGTTTGTCAAAGCAACGACGAATCGAGTGATGTGTGTCGTCCGAATATCAGGGACACTCTCGTGTCTCTTCGAATCTCGGAGAGGGATAACATTGCATAGGATGGTGTGGTTCGAAGAGCTGGGATAGACACGAGTGACACGATCTTCAGGAAGTCTGTCCAACTATTTGGCTACGCCGACGACGTTGATATCGTAGCACGTAACTTTGAGACAATGGCGGGAACGTACATCAGAATTAAGGCTGAAGCTGGTAGGCTTGTGATTAATGCGTTGAAAAAAAAATACACGAAGGGAAGAGGCTCACGAGAAGACAATGTTAGCTTCCTACAACGAGTTCAGATCGACGGTGATGAAATCGAGGTAGTAGACGAACTCGTGTATCTGGGCTCATTGGTGACCGCCGATAACGACACCAGCAGAGAGATACAAAGGCGCATTATGGCTGGAAATCGAACCTAGTTTGGACTCCGAAGGACCCTTAGATCGAACAAAGTTCGCCTACAAGTCATTAATTAGACCGGTAGTTCGCTACGGCCACGAAACATGGACATTGCGTCTTTGAACGGAAAGTGCTGCGTACGATCTACGGTGGAAAGAAGACTTAACTGTTTGCCTAGCTAGATTTATTGATATCGATACCGTTTTTTTTTATTTGCAAGTTTAATTTTATTTGTATCTTTGTATAATGTCGCAACATATCGGTTTCTTTACTCGTTAAGTAATTTTGCAGATAATGCGTTTCATACTTTAGTTTTTCTTTTTCTTATATTCTAATTTGTTTTTGGGTGTTTTTATCTTGCGATACTATTGTGGTGCATGTGTTATACATTTTGACATAACTTAACCTAACTTATCATACTACTATTTACATTGTGGGATGGGGAGCTAATTACAAGGCAAGTAAGGGGGATATTAATTAAAAAGGATTCTAACTGTCGGCCATTCTGAGCCTAGCGCTCTGTTGCGATAGTTTGTGGTGATTGCTTCAATTTGAATTTCTTGCTTTTGCACGTCAGTTGTTCTTACGAATGGTGGAAGATTCAGGATCATTTTCAGGAACTTGTTCTGAATGATTTGCTGCTTTTCACGGTGATACTTGGGTTATTCGAGAGATATTTTGCTTGCAATTCTTAGGTATTTTACCTCCTAATCTGAGCTCTTTAATTCCAAGATAAGTTATCAAGATCCAAATTAGGAATTCATTTGTTGTTGTCTCCTGCTCAGGTATGCAAGCATCGGCAAGACAATTTGCCTGTAGTTGGCCATTTTGTTCATTTCAGAAAGTTTTGAACGCCTGTCGATGAGCGGGTAGATGGCTTATGTTTTGGCAGCGTTTACTTTGATCTTCCACGTCTGGAGGTATTCTGCATATGCATTTAAGCCGCGATGCAGCTTGTCGACTAGGGCTTTGATGATTCTTCCATGATGATGATGATGATGAATCTATTCCATTAATTTCCGAGTCATCGGCAAACAGCGAGAAGGTACTTGCAGCTGGAAAGGGGGGGGGGGGGGCAGAATACTGACTTGATCGGGTACTCAGTGAAGAGGTTGCCAGAGACGCAAACCTGCAAAGTTCTACCATGCAGGTAGTTGGTGACTATCCGGACCAGATACGTTGAAAAATTCTGTTGCATCAGCCGTTATCGAACGCTTTTGAGATATCAACAAACACCATGGCAGCGGTCTTAAAGACAGCTATGGGCCGTTTTAGAATCTTAGTAAGACTTTGGAGCTGATGGACCTCGTCGGAACTAGCTTCTAGCAAGATTTTGAACTCTACAGTGTGGGCGAGGAGTTTTCGTTGGATTACAGGGTGCGGCAGAAAATAATGCGAAAATGTTCAAACTTGAGTATTGGGTTAATTCGTGTAGCTAGTGACTAATTTCTGTCGAAAGTGTATTTGTTTATGTTTACTTTACTGTTTGTTTTATTGCAGATTGGCCAACTTCTCCGAGGACCAAAACGTTGTCCTTCAGCAGGATGGAGCGTCGTGTCACACGTCCAATCGAACCCAACAATGGTTGAACGATAACATGAAGTTTTGGCCGAAGGGTTTGTGGCCCCCTAGCAGTCCAGATCTTAATCCGTTGGATTATCCGATTTGGGCATATGTTGAAGCACGAGCCTGCAAAACATCACACCCTAGTGTGAATACCCTGAAGTCAACCATAACACGCACATGGCAGTCAATGTCGGAGGACTACGTCCGAAAGGCATGCTCTGGCTTCCGGCGTCGACTCGAGGATGTTATTAATAAAAATGGAGGACGCATTGAATAAATTTGTTTACAAGGACTTTATAAAGATAACTGCTTCCGAAAATGTTCATATTATTGCTTGAATTTGTTGAAAATGGGATTTGAAAGAAATAGAACAAATTTTCGCATTATTTTCTGCCGCACCCTGTACCTAGCCGACGGAATATATCCACCACTATCAATCACCACTATTCAGTTTGTCCTCCGGAGAGGCTTATCTTATCTGCGAGACACATCCGGCAAACTTGCCGACCGATTTGCTAATTGAATGTCATCTTCCTTTGATGCCAGTGGCGGCGCGCTGTTCCGGAAGAGCTGAATCGTTCTCTGCAAAAATGTCTACGAACTTCTAGTGGATTCTTCCGCACATGTATTTGGATTTCTGGTTTGTTTACTTGATGCGTCCAATATCTTCCACAGGGTTTTGATGCACTTAATTTTTCACAACTTCTCACAATAAACGTAAAATTAGCAAAAAGTCTTCCAACAGAAATCGTAAACACTGAAAGATGAAGATGTTGTTTTGACGTTTCAATCCATTCTGGTTATTTTTGTTCAAACAGCAAGGCTCGGCTCGGTTGGATCGGGTTGTCAAATATCCGAACTGAGCAGCGATCACCGAGATGGTAAATTGACATTTTCCAACCCGGATACCAACCACCGGGGGCGGCGTCGAGTTGTCAAACTGCACGCCTAGAAAATAACACCAAACTCGGTTCAATTTTCTACCGAACCACAGCGGCTACCAACAAGAAACCCAATAAATCGTTTATATATACTGTTTTCGGGTGTATTTTATGAATCAAACCTTAATTTCGGTTACTACCCAAGTAACCATAAGCATTAAGCTATAGCCCGATAATAGCACTAATGTTGCTTAAAAGTTCTATATTAGCATATATTATGCATGCAAGCTTCATATTAGCATCATAAATGCACTCAAGCTCCACCCAAAATTAAGCATTATCGCTAGCATTATATGCGCATATAAGGCTGTTATAATGCATAAAAGTATTTATCATGTTCACAGCATACATGCTTTATATCTGCATTTAGTGCTAATATAAGGCTATCATATAATGCTTAGAATTTGTTTACAAACGCTTTGAAAAGTAATTTGGAGTAAAAAGTACAAAAACCAGTATGGCCAAGAATAAGTGGAAAAAAACTTTGAACAGTGGAAATTATAGACGTAAAGTGAAATTGTATCGAAACTACGATACTTCTAAACTTAACAACCTGATCATATTGAAGATTTGGTTCCAGAATCTGCTAAATCTCCATCAGCCAGTTAGTTCTACGCCTTCAAATTCGTTCGTAGAATCCGAAGATGAAAGTTCTAACAAATCTGGGACAGCTTATAGCCAGGCACAGGCAGCAAAGGCAGCAGGCCAACCATGCATGATTATACCTTGGTTTAAGACGCTGTACAGGAAATTTTTGCAATGTATTAAATTTAAAAAATATAACATTACTCATACTAATACACCCAATAATAAAAAATATGAGTTTATACTAAGCGGTTGGCTTATAGCTCAATATTGCATGAATTTTTCCTTTTTTTTGCTAATACTATCAACAAGAAGAAACAGTTCTTAAAATAAATCGGAAACAGACAGCAGATAAATGCATAATAATAGCATTAGCAGTGCCACAAACGGGCTATCAAAACTGACAGTTATGTTCAGGTGCATTTATATAGCATTACTAATGCTATCTACGAGCTATAACTTCTGCATTATATAAGCACGTTATTTCGCCTTTCTTAGCATTATATAAGCATTATAGCTGAATAAAGAGCTTCAAAACATTTAAGTGCTGCTTTATATGCAGATAAAATGCTAATATAATGCCACGTTTAGTGCTGAATGGTTACTTGGGTATGCTGTATTTAACAGACAAAAATGAAAAATGAGGATGAAAAAGCAGATATATTCAAGAGTTCAGTACACGAAAACTGGGAAAACTCGATAAACTGGACCGAGCATTCGCTGAATATTCCTAAACGTCAAACAATTTTCTTCGAGTTAATTCCGTGACAGCTATGTCTACCGACAAACTCGGTTATTTAAGCTGACTCGATAAGGTCTGAAAATTCGGTCAGCCATTTTATCTAGCATGTGCGGCACGAGAACTCTCCGTACTGTTTTTTTAATAGGTGAAAATGTTAAAAATAACCATGAGACTACAACAGGAGGATGGATGCACATTTAGCTGACTTTAGCTGTTTTGACTACCATGAACACGTTGCAGCTTATGTCTCTGGCTTGCAATTTGAAAATAGGAAAATATAAGTGGATACTTTGCATCAATAAACAATGTAACTGACAAAACTGGTTTTATTACTATGAAATTCGAAGCTATTTCAACCCTAATTCCAGCACAGCTAAAACGAACCGAATTCCAATATGTGATTGCAATAAAGACTGGACTCGGAAAAAATGAGACACACAAAAATTATCACCAAAAATTCATTTTAAATCGAATACTTCTCAAATTTTCAGGAATTAAATAACTTCGGGACCACATTAACGCCCTTTGCTTCGTACCAATCCATTACAGGCTTGGCGTAATTGCACGAAGTGAGATCCGACCAGAACAGCGTGGGACCACGGTGAGAGGGGAGGAAGGGCAGAAAGCGCTTCTGCAAGCATTCCTCTCGATAAATCTGCCCGTTTATGGTGCCGGCTTTCTGTACCGTCTCGCAGATCGCCTGCCACAACAGGTACTTCTTCGCGAATTTCTCCATCTTTCTCTTCCGGAACTTTTCCGGAACCTCCATGCGGGACGTACTGACAAAAATCTTGAGGCCGGGGATTTGTTTGGTGTTCGCCTTGATATATGTCTCGTCGTTCATGACGAGATCAGCCCCTGGCTTGATCAGCCACTCACGGGACAGCTTCCGCGCACGCAATTTGGCCACCGTGTTTTGCTTGTCAGTCCGATTTGGCGCCTTCCTGACCTTAAAAACACGTAGCCCAGCCCGCTTCATGGTCTGCTGGACGAATCACTTCGACGACGAATTGACCTTTTTGGCCACGTCTCGGGTGGAAAGGTTCGGGTTATTCTTAAAGTACTGCCTTATCTTCCGCGCCTTGTCTGGGTAGTCCGTTTTCGATGGTCTTCGTCTCCTGGAACATCTTCACAACGCGAGACATGGTGGAATGATGAATTCCAAGCCTTTTGCCGATCCATCTGTGCGACTGACCAGGATTATCGATCACCGCGCCCAAGATTTGCTGGCGTAGCTCTTCTTGTTTCGAATGCATTTTCAAAACTACTTGACATTCGCAATAAAATTTGGCACACATAAACATAACACTCTAAACTAGTATTACCCAAAATTTTATTAATTTTTACCCACGCGATAAAAAGTTACATCCAAAACAAAGTGTCGCATTTTTTCCGAGTCCAATCTTTAGATTAGTCGGTTTGTTTGACAGTGCTCGGTAATATTTGAGTTAACCGATGTTCGTTTATTGGTGATTGGATTTAGTTTTATCAACCGAGTTTTTCAGTAAATTTGACATATTGTGAGAAAGAAAGTTGTTTCATTTGTTTGGAATTCAACCGAGTTCGGTACCATTTACCGATATTACCGCATTGGTGCGGATTGTCTAAGTAGGCCATGCTTCAAGCCCTCATGAGGACGTTCACCTTTGACTCTTACACCGTATCTTGCAAATCTCTAGAACGCCCAGCCCTTTATCAGCCATCATCGGTCGGATCCGGTGATTATCGGCTGGCAACGAAAAACGAAACCTTTCACTTTACAGCGCCCCAGACTGCATTCGATTAAGACTTACAAAATAGCCGAAGGCAGACAGGACAGGTAGGTTGTCGCTTGTGCGCATGGGGGACGAAATTTATGTATCGCACTCTATGCGGTGCTGCGGCTGTTACATTTTACTCCGTGACTCAAAAACGCGCCTGAAAAAATCAAACTCAAACCGGACCCTTTCGTGGTCACCGCTTCCAAAGGGGTGGAGATTGAAACAGTTTTCAGTGTCCAAGTTAATAAAGCTTCCAATAACCGCCTTAATATGATAATCCAACGGCAATGGCAGCGGACATACATCAAAGTAGGCTTCATGAATGAAACGGCCGTCGCAGCCTGCTGGGATTACGAGGTTTTTGCATCATTCCAAGCAAAGTGAAGTCACGTGACCGAAATGGAGGCACCCCTCGGTTGACCGCGTGGGGTCATATTACAGAGAGAAGGAGAACGTTGCGTTGCATTCCAACCAAATTGACGGTGCTGGTCGCGTACATTTCGATTGAAACGTGGCATTAATTTGATAATTTGTTTACCTTTCGATACTGGGTGGCACAAGTGTAAACCGACGGACTTTTATCGCGATAATATCAGCCGGCGATAATTGCGTTCTTTTGAGCTAGCAATCGATTAGCCCTTCGGCTGTTTCAAATCCAAATCTGCACTTACCGGCAAACGTGCGATCTAAATTACCCGCAGAGGACGTGTTGTCCAGTTCCTTTGAAAGTGGAATGTACATCCGTTTTTGGTGGGTCCGGAGGTCATCGGAGATAGGTAAATCTTGGTAGAGTCAGATGTGGCCAAAAATCCGATTAATTTGCCTCGATAAAACTGCCACTGTCACAATGTGGACATTCTTCAGTTGACTTGAAAATAGCTGGTGGCATACTGGAGGAGACCTTGAGTCGTCGGTTGCCTGGCCATGTTTGGGAATGACTAACCAACCAGCCGATGGATCGATCTCATTTGTCACTTGTCTTTCGGGTGGATTGACAGTGATCTTGTTGTTTGTGCCGGGCCAACCTGATACGACGATATGGGTAGATGTTTTCAGCGGGTAATTTGGAGCGTTGTTTAATGGGGCCCTGCCAGTCGCAGTGCCACAAATATGGCGCAGTGGGTCACGATTTCCAATTCGACACCTGGTTCCGTGCGGACGGTAACACAATCGGTTGACCTGGTGTCAATCAACTGGCGCCGGAGGGCAGGTGAAGCTTTGATTAATTGTTCACGGACAGGAAACCGAGATGGGAATGGCGATGGTGGTGATGGAATGTTGACGGCCCTGGAGGTTGCGTGCAGAATTTATCAACGGCATTGGTTCAAAAAATATGCTGGTTGTAAATTGGATGACCTTTCTCAAAGTAAGAGGATTTGGTGGTGAGTTCGGTAAATCTATCTATCCATCTATGGTGAGATCTGCCCATTCCTATATTAAGGAAAAATAATATTCCGTTAACTATGTAAGCAAATAGTATTTATGGTTGAAAGTGAAACTAAAAGAGTATGATCGAAAACAAGTCACCCAATCGCAACAATCATGAAGCAGTTGAACACTTTTTATTCCAATTGGCCCGATCAGTAAGTGGGCCGCGATTGTTAAGTATCCACAGGTAGGTAGATCCAGTCGATAAACAAATTTTATGAGCCTACAATTCCAGCCAAGGCCACTGACTAACTGCAGGACGGCTTATGGCACTTCAATTTTGGCTTAATCCAAGAATTAAGCGGTAAACTTTATTGGAATTCATTTCAACGAACTGCCACTTACTTTCAATCCGTATCATTCGCCCACCCATTCGCGTTTGAAATAAAGTTCACACGATCTCAGTGCGTTCGAGCTGATCAGAGGTCATTTCGTTCCCGAAAGAGCAAAAGCTCTGCAATTATACCATTTATGCTTAATCGATAGTTTGGCAATCCGACCGATAAGCGTCGACAATAAACGTTTCAGCACTGTTTCTCGCTGTCAAAAACACCTGTCAGCACTTTCTGCTTCAGAACCTCATTAACAAAGATGACCTCACCCGGTGCACCTGTCATAATTCTTGACAAGTAGGCTATGCAATCTGCTGACATTCCATGCGACACCATTGCACAAAACACACACTGTTGACTGACGGACGAACAGCACAATTATGTATGCGCCGAGGTGGTCAAGCCCCTAGTAGCTTATTAGCATGGGCAGCGGATTTCTTGCTTTCATGCCCCTGATTGAGGTGGGTTGCCGTTGGCTGGTGAAATAAAATAATAGATTTCCACTGAGTGGTAGAAAAAAAGAGCAATCTATCTGTTTGCGTAGGGGTAAGGATCTATATTGGGCAGTTGTCACGAAAAAATTGAATTTATCCGTGATCTTGTTCTTGTTTGAAATTCAACTTTATGAAATGAACTTTTAAGAAAATCTCAACAATATGTTACTCTACAAATTATCTAAAAGGCAGGTAAATAAATTCGGAATACGTAACCTTTAATTGTTTTAAATTAATTCATTTGAGGAAACGGAGCAAAGTGCCACTCGTACTGATAGGCCAAGAGCTGGGCCCAAAACCCTATCGGGCTTTTACCACAAGACTAATAGATTGACTATTTTCTAGTCTATGGTTGAACTGCGCACCATGATTTAACCGACAAGGGGGGACGTGACTGGCAAGTACTTCCACCGCATGGTAAATCCGTTGTTCGGAAAAGAAAGAAGAGGAAGAACTGTTGCCTAACACCTGAAAAGTAAACACTTATCCGTACATGAGGCACTTTTCTGCAAGTGTCTCCTAATGGCCTGTCGCGGTGGTCATGTGAGAAACCCGTGGAAACTTGGTGGCCACTTGCGAGCTGCAAGATCGAGGTTTATCAGTTGCGAAAATGCAGCCACTGCCCAAGAGTCGAGCTTCTCATAGTATGCAAATTGTTTGGTAATGGTAGAATGCAAATTTGAGATCTTGCTATTTTCAGAACAGAGTTAAATTCTGAACGAAACTGGGTAAACTTAAGACCCGTAGCATAACTTCACAGGTAGCCTCCCAAGCTTCCCAATCTTTTACAACAGATCACTCACAGACGTATCTCCACATCTCCCTTTATTTTAAAAATTAAGAATCAAATTTATAAAGTAATAATAATCACATGAGGTGTGCTACATAATCGAATTAGTTCGTTTAAATTCACTGCACGAACCGGTTTGGTAGTTTAATCAACCGCTGTGGACGAAAATGTCCTCGTGTCTTGTCTTCGACAGTAGGTTCCAATGAAGCTGCTTGGTTTCCATCGTGTTCGTTCCTTGTTCTAGCCAAACCTGGATCTGGTCCGAAGAGGTGGGTCTCTTCGGTTCGCTGAACTATGTGTTGGCTGTTGTATCATTGGCTCCTTAACGCTGTCATTAATTCTCTTAAGATGGCTCAAATTCCTGTCATAGGCCCTTCCTGATTCCTCACATTGTACTGTAACTCGTGGGCCTTGTTTGTCAACAACCCTCATAACAATGGGATTAAAGATTGGACTCGGAAAAAATGCGACACTTTGCTTTGGGTGTAAATTTTTATCGCGTTGGTAAACATTAATGAAATTTTGGGTAATACTAGTTTAGAGTGTTATGTTTATGTGTGCAAAATTTTATTGCGAATGTCAAGTAGTTTTGAAAATGCATTCGAAACAAGAAGAGCAAATCTTGGGCCAGCAAATCTTGGGCGCGCTGATCGATAATCCTAGACAGTCGCACAGATGGATCGGCAAAAGGCTTGGAATCCACCATTCCATCATGTCTCGCGTTGTGAAAATGTTCCAGGAGACGAAGACCATCGTGCGGCCGAAAACCGAAAACGGACTACCCAGAGAAAGCGCGGAAGATAAGGCAGTACTTTAAGAATAACCCGAGACGTGGCCAAAATAGGTCAACACCTGTCGAAGTGGTTCGTCCAGTGAGACCATAAAGCGGGCTGGGCTACGCGTTTTAAATAGAAGCGCCAAACCGGACTGACAACAAAACACGGTGGCCAATGTGCGCGGAAGCTGTCCGTGAGTGGCTGGTCAGAGCCTCGCATGGACGACGAGACATTATCGCGACCAAACAAATCCCCGGCCTCGGTTTGTCGGTAGTCCCGCAGAGGTTCGGAAAAGAAAGATGGACAAATCTCGCGAAGAAGTACCTGTTGTGGCAGGCGATCTGCGAGTATGGACGATACAGCAAGCCGTCCTGTAGCAACCGGCACCACATAATCGGGCAGATTTATCGAGTAGTGAACGCTTGCAGAAGCGCTTGCCGCCCTTCCTCCGCTCTCACCGTGAGTCCCACGCTGTTCTGACCGGATGTCGCTTCATGCAGCACTACGCCAAGCCTGTAAATGGATTGGTACGAAGCGAAGGGCGTTAATTGTGTCCCGAAGGAGGCGAACCCGCCAAAGACACCATGAACTTCGTCCGATCGAAAAAATTGGGCGATAATGAAGAAGAAGTTGAAGAAAAGCGGGCTACATTCAAAATCATGAGAAGCTTTTTAAGAAAAACTACCTGGGAGAAAATTGTGTAAGGAAGATGGACAAAGCTCTCGCCCAAGATCTCATGAGCAGTGTTAAGAGTGAAATGTACGAGCATTCAGCTTGGGGGGAGGAAATTCAATAAATAAATTATGCCAAAACATCGTTATTATGTAGTTGTTTTAATCCCTGAAAATTTGAGAAGTATCCGATTTAAAATGAAATTTTTGGTCCAGTTTTTAAACGCAGTGCTGAGCTTGTTACCAGGAATAGCATTCTTCATCGAAACCCTATCACCCACCACAATCTCCGATGGTTTAGCCATCCGGCGTAAATCCTCAGCGACTCTTCCTTTCTCCTTCATCTGTGAATCCCTATCTCTGTAATCCGAAGAAGACGGCACAATTTCTGGATTGATGTCTTGTAGTGATGGTATTTTAGTCCGAATGGTTCGTCTAAGTAACAATTCACTAGGAGTTTTTCCCGTTGTGGTGTGAGGCGCGGCATAGTACATTGAGAGGTACGCATCTAAGTCAGCCTTCCAATCGCTGTTAAGAGCTTGATTAATTTTAAGTCTCTTTACTAGCGATCTGTTCTGGCATTCAACGAGGCCAGTCTGGAGTCGTTTTGTTGAGTACTACCCCAAAACTACCGAGAATTGTAAAAACAAACTACCGATTGAAACTGTTAATCTCTGCAGTTCCGCAACGAATGTTACAATATAATCTTTTGCAAAATAAACTGCATTGAAGTACCGAACAGATTGTAAATTTATTCCATACTGTCAAACTCGACCTTAACCGGCCATTTCAAAGTTAAATGTTGGCCAGTTCTGTTGAGTTTTACGGTACAGCCAAAGAAAGTTCTAAAAAAGGGAGGAAATATTGGACAAAAGTGGAATCCTCGATGAAGAAACAAGAAATATTTTCCATATGAAAAATTAAAATGTATTTTACATACGTAATAAAAACCAATGAACCGCAAATGAATGCGAAAAATATCAAATTTATCTCATTAGTTATCAAGTGTAAGAAGCCAGCAGAAAACCTATTAAAAAGAAACCCGTTTACAAACGAATCTGTAAATTTTGCTGATAAACTGTAATTTTTTACATATTTTTTTCGGTGAAAAAGTGACAACGCGCGTTACTAATAGTTCAGCAACATTTACAGAGCGTTTCGGTAAATTTTGACAGCTCAGTAGCTAAGTTAAGTTTACTAAACATACTGTAAAGCCAAAAAACTACCGAATCAATTACCGAATGTTCAGCTGTTTCATATTCGGTATAAAATAACAGTATACTTTAAAAAAAATCTAAGTGTGCATAAGAAAGTGTGCCTTTTTTTTCGAGTACAATCTTTAGAAGTCCGTAGATGGATTTCGTGCCTTCGGGCAACTTTATGCTTCTATTGGTCCTTTACCCAATAATATCATTATCTCCATCCAATCCACTAAACCAATCGTAACATTTTATGATATACAGTATGTCCCATAAAAAAATACGAAAACCCATACCTCAGTTTCAAATAATTTTTTTTCATAGAAAATGATGAAAAAAATCATTTTTTTATTTGGGGAATCGTTTATTAAGCGGAGTGTGGGCGGATTATTATATAGCACAAGAAAAGTATACATTCATTTCATACAAGTCCAAGAACTTCTGGCAAGAGATAAGCCTTGAGTAGGATAATGATAGCAAAAATTAATGCGGACCCTTTGTTCTTGAAGAATATCCCGTAGACGGACGAATGCACCTTCACCCGGGCAGGTTTCTTAAATACTCTCAATGATCACCCATGCGCAATTGGAAATCCTACACCCAAAATAAAAAAGCAAGATTGTAATGCAATTTCGCATGATTTTGTTTCATTTCTCGTAAGGGAACGTCCATTAATTATGTCACGCAAACTGTGACTTTAGAGATTATTGCAGGATGGCTACATACGACTTTTCTGCAGAACCCGGGAATAACAAATACACATTACATGAGAGATTTGAGCTAACTGGGGTGAAACCCCGTTCACATTACAACCTATATTTCGTGATTTGTAGATGCTGATTGATATCAAGATAGTCTATATAGCGTGATATAAGTTGTAGTGTGAACGGAGTGTGAGGCATTCCCGGTTTGTCTTTAAAGATACCATCATGGTGCATTTGATGAAGTTGTAGGAGAGGTACTGATGCAAGCTGTGGACTTCAGCAGGTCCCATAAGGTCACAACTTTCATCGAAAAAACTTTAATACAGAAGCTGTTCGCTAATGGGGCTAAGTGCACAGCCCAGTTAACGGATGCTGCTCGGTATCTGGGCTGACATTTCAGAGTAAATACATTTTGAGGGGACTTTCGATCTGATTTCGGTTGGCATATTCAATTGCTCAATACATTTATTACATTATGTTTTTATGCTTTGTACGTTATTGCAATATATTGTGAACCCCTTTGTGCAAAATATTTGTCACAGTTTATATGGGATTACGACTCAATTTCGTACAATTTAACAAGTTTTCACTCCTCCACGAACCTTACATGCCTTTTACGTGCTCCTTCCGAATTTAGACAACAAAATGTCAAACATTATTTGCTTTTTAATTGGGCTATAGCCCAGTTAGCGAACGCCCAGTTAACTAACAGTTGGTGTACCTGAAAACATGGTCAATTTATGGAAATCGGTATTTTGGAATGATATGAATGTAACTGCCCCGGGTGGCCAGAACAATCATGGAAACGTAGAAGTGGCAATTCATGAAAATCGTTGTCAAGCTTAAAAGTTCAAGTCAAGTTAAAAAAAAAAATCAATGTTGTAGCACAATGAGGACGCCAAGTGGTCAATGGAAACTGGATCCTCCAGAAGATCCGAATCATCCGTAAAAGTCGTAATTTCGCATGCACTGAACCACGGAAACTGAACTGTTAATCATTGTTTCATGCCGGGCAGTCAATCAGCGCGGTGATCAAGTGTGCTGTGCATCCTGCGAACAGACATTTCCACGGTGGGGTTGAATTCGTGATTTTATTATCTGCGAATTGGAGACACAAAATGTTGCATTCAAAACCAAATTGCAAAACAACTAAGCGAGATAGAAGGTTTATGCAAATGAGACAGTTGTAAAAGACTTTCAATGCCATGTGTTTGTTGAATCAATCACTATTGTTTATTACGTGTTTTATGCAAAAAAAAAACATGAGAAAAAACTTTAAAGGAGATGTTTAAAAAATTGCTACCCCTCAAAAGATACTAAAAGATAATTACTCAAAGTTTAATAGAAACTGTTGTGTAGGAAATTTTCTCAGCTTTCTTACGAAGGAAGAAGAATCTTATTTAATAGCATGTCCCAAAACATTAAATGTTCCATAACTCCATAAACTTTGAGATTTGACCATATGCGTAGAACAATTTTTTTTCGTCAAATATCATCCCATATCGTCCATGAAGATATTTGCACTAAGGAACTAAGGAACCCTGTTGAATAAAATAAATTTCATAGTTTAAAAAAAGATGAGCTGTTCTTTTTACATTTGTCAAGCAAAAACATATGTAATATTAATAGATAAAGCTACGTCCATTTAGAATCCGGAATAAAAAAATCATCTGTATCTCGGTAACGGATTGACGTACAAATAAGTTTAATACTTCAAAACAAAGATAATTCACTTTACTTTACGGAAAAAATATCAATACAAGTCATTTCTCTTCGTTTCTAATGAAAATTCGCACTTTCTTCTTTATTCCTCCCATCAAACGCTGCACACCTCCGGAGTCAACTTTCTTGGCACATTTGTTCCACATTTTGGTCATCTGAGTCGCGTCCCAAGCCGTTTTTCCACTTTTCTTAAGCTTCCGCTTCATTATTGCCCAAAATCTCTCGATGGGCCGGAACTGCGGGCAGTTGGGTGGATTTATGTTTTTATTGATGAAATCTACGTTATTATCGCGGTACCGGCTGTAGTGGCAACTCACCAAATCTGGCCAAAACTTCACGGGACATTTATGGGCTTTAATGAAATGAAGTACGCGGTTTTTGAGGCATTCTTCCTTGTACAGCTTCGAGTCTATCGTCTTATTCGTCACGAACACTTTGGTCTTTGCTCCGCAGCTGCATATCCCTTGCCAAATCATCAGTTTTTTTTTGGCAAATTTGTCCATAAAAGCCAACTTAAACTTCGCAGGAACATCTCCTCGTGCCGTCGCCATGTAGAATTTTTGGCCAGGAAGCTGTCCGAAATCCCTTTTGACGTAGGTTTCATCGTCGATGAGCAGGCATCCTTGGAATTTCATCCAAACCTGCTGGTACAATTTCTGAGCTCGAGTTTTGGTGACGAAACTTTGTTTCAACGTTCTGTTTGGTTGCTTGCTGGCTCGATAAGAACGATATCCTGCTCGCAAATAAATTCTTCGAACAGTACTGCGGGCAGCAGCGTATTTTTGTGCGATTTCATTATCTAATAGTCCTGGGTTTGCTCGGACGGTTCTCAACACCTTCTAGTTCAGCTTGCGGTCATCTACGACGCTTACCTTGAGGCACTCGATCCACGCTCTTTCGCTCACTGAAACGTTTGAGCACATCATACACGGTTGATTTGGCGATTTTCAACGTTTGTGCGATTTTCATTGTGGACCACGTTGGATTATCAACGTGGGTGTGCAGAATTCCATCTTCGGTGCACGGCTTCCATCTGGAATAACTTCTGACTCACTGTGCGAAACACAGTGACATTTATACCACAGAAAGGCCTTTCATCAAGACCCTTCGAAACTATTGGCAAGTACTTGACGAAGTTCCAGCACATGGATCCATGAGTGTACAACATAAACTCCTACAGGTTTAGCTTTTTGGGCAGTACGGCTAGTTTTAGATTCTGGGCGGTGGCCGTACGGTATGTTGCCAAGTCACCTGTGATTAGGATTTGAAGATGAATTGTCAGCAAGGAAGTCAAGAAATCAACAACAATACTTCTAGTATTGATTCTTGGTACTTTGCGCAAATTCTGTTACAGAAGGTATTGAAGAAGTTTGCTTACCATCCTTGAAATCCGGATACATGAATAGCAAATAAATTGACGTTCTCCCCCACATCGTCTATTTCAATCGTTCGTTGTGTGTGATGCTGCAGTTGATTTTGTCAAACTGGGACACTTCGTTGATCAACGAATTCCTACATTATTTTCAGCTACGAAATCTGAAACACTCAACCAACATAAAATTATGACTTTTCGTTCGACCGGTTCGATTAAAGTTTTTGCGTATAGATCAAAGTAAATAGATCAGCGGTGAAATATACCTCTTTTGATGACGATGACGAGATACTACACGCTTAAAAATTATTCAAGGGCTCGGTTAAACATTTAGCTGAATCCACTTGGCATTCTCATATTTAACTGATAATTCGGCAAAAAATCGAACGATGCCGAGCCTCAACATCACTTGAAACTGAAATATCGGGTAACTTCATTATTAAACCGATTCTCGGTAACAGTAGGAGCCGAGCACAACCGACGTCAGCAACCTATCATCCGAAATATCGGCTTAGCAGTGATGTAATCCGAGGCTCGGCTTTTCTTCTTATCTGTCAACCGCCATGCGCCATACTGTTTTCATTCGCAAGTGAAATTAGTCGTATGTTGTTTGTAGAACGGTGAAAAAAACATACATTTCTTGGCATTATATCACCCAAGTAACCACGAGGCTGTCATAGCATGCATATATACACGGAAAAAAAATCCGTTGCCGGATTCATGAATAAAAATTCATGAAATCATAAAATGTGTCACTTCATGACATTATGACTACAGTTCATGATATCATGACGAAAACCACAATTATTATGAATAATAACAACTGCTCGGTTGAAAATGAGTCATGGTCGCCACAAGCGTTATTTTAAATCAATTCCCGTTTTGATGAATCCAACTCGGAATAAAATATCATACCGCTGAGTCATGGAATCATGACCCTCATTCATGCTTTATAACTGAAATTCCAAAAATCATGAACCAAAACAAACGTATCCATGAATTTGATTCATGGTCGCTCTATAAGCGTAACGCAAAGCTGTCAAACTGTCAAAAATTTTCATCAATTCAACCGAAGCGTGCCTACCGGTCGGCGGTAATTTTCAGGTAAGGTTTTAAAATCCTAACAAATGCTCGAAAATAACTAACTTGTGCTTAATTATAGTGTAAAAACAGCAAGACCACAGCTTACCACGTAGTCGCAGCAGCAACGGTATACAGCAGCAGCCGCAGCAGCAGTAAAAGAAGCAGCAACAAAACCTAGCGGTAAGTTTTTTTTCATCTTGATTTTTAGTCGATTAGGGCGAAATTGAAACATTTTTATTCGAAAATCACATCAAGATAGCAACAACCACATCATCGAGGAAGGATGATTACATTAGCGATAAAGGACCAATTTAAGATGTCATATAAAGTATTCACGAACACTCATAATTTCGGACCGCTGCATTTGGTTGAAGGGACTGGGTTTTACATAAAACTGCACTGCATTCCAATACAACACAAATTGATTTCCGGTGACGGTAGTGTAATCGTTCGAGTGCTTAACTACGTTATGTTAGGCAAGACGAAAATAACAGCTGGAACGGTATTGATTGCCAGGAAACATGATATGTTTCTCAAAGAAGTGCGCCATATCATCAAAAATAATGAAGTGATAACATTTGTCTGCCATACATATAAGGCCTGTGTGTTCGATGAACACCTGGATGCATATGTAGTTGATCCGGATAACTATGAAATCGGTAAATGCGGTATTGAAGTAATCACTCATTCTCCGTCTCATCTACATCACCTACCAGATGGCCGGAAAGCGATTCGCCTTCGAAATTAACGGTGGAACAAATAAATTTTTTTAAATTTACCCAAGAAACAAAACAGTTTTTTTATTGTTTTTTAACGAGACTTCTCGTAAACAAAATAGGGTTAAAACTGTGATTACGATTGTCACAAACAAATGTTTTTAAAATTCAACAATCCAGTGCTATTTTGTTGATGAGTTTATATTTGTATGGTTACTTTCTTTTTTTTTCATGTAGACTGCGGGTGACGTCGAAGTCAAGATCAACCAGCGATTGGAGTTTCTTCGGACAAAATTTGAAAACGTCCAAATGCAGCCGCAAATAATCACGATAGGAGCATCGCGACCCGATAAATCCATCATCGAGGTTTTCGGCGGCTCCGAATACAAAGCAGAAACATACTGCAAGCCATATGTATGTGCATGCACGTAACGTACGTGTTGAACCTGCAGTACACGCTGGATTGCAGGCCACTGTGGCTGTTTTTACAAACCTATTTGTTTAAAATACCAGCGTCGATCCTGGAGCTGCCGAAGAGCACACGTGATTTGCTGAAGGCTATCGATTGTTAATCCTCATTTCTTTTGTATTGATGCCATTTCCTTAATATACTAAAATTGAAACGAAATCAAAAACTGAAATCAAAAAATGAGTTTACTTATCAAACTCCTGAAAGAATCCGTTTTTTCTCAAATTCATAAGTATGTTTCATGTTACCATGAACTCGCTTCATGGTACCTATATGGAATCATGAATAATTTTCATGTTTTCATGTTTTTTTTCGTAGTTCCAAACGAAATGCTTCATGATATCATGAACCAAACTGTCCGTTTTCGTCACTAAAATTGGAATCATAAATGACAGGTGCCAATAATCATGAATAGTAGTGCATGTTTTCATGAATTTAATTTATGGTTACTAATCAGATGCTTCATGATTTCATGAATCAAGTTGCCACTTTCATCATCAAAAATCAAAAACATAACGCCATTGTGGCGTTACGTTGGATCATAGTAATCTGATTCATGAATTCATGACTTTTATTCATGGTGTATATTCATAACATGAAAAAAGACGTTTTTCATGATATCATGAACCATTTTACTAGTTTCGAGCGCCGGATTTTTTCCCGTGTAGGGCGTATGTATTACGTCTAGTGCATCATTGAAATTGGATTAAAGCAGAAAAGGGCCACACTAAGATCGAACTAATGCTATATCTTTTGTAACGTCATAAGACATTGTTAAAGTAGCATTATTGCATTGGTGCATCACTACATTCTTAAGCTAATATAACGTTTCAAAACTTGACAACTGTTGAATTGATGCGATCCCGCATTACCGATGTTGATTTTGGGTTGAATAAGTGCAATAATATAATGCTCCCTGGACACTGGCAAAACCTTTAACTTCAATTACCAGGTCCCAGGGCTGGTCTGGTTCTTTACCATTTTGGAAAGAAGCACACTAGTGTTGCCAGATCAGTGGAAATGCAGCCCGAAAGTGCTTCTGATAATCCTATAGAACTTCTTATCGATAAACATTATAGTTCTGAGATGGCGATCAATGGTCAAGTACAGTATTTGCAAATAGAAGAAATGCTGCATTTGATCATATAGAATCAGTTGAAATAAATCCTAGAGGGTTTGAGCTGTTTAGTGGAATACCTGTAACTAGAAATTAGAAGAAGAATTAGTATCTTCCATTTAATTCCAACTACCTTTGCTTATCTTCGACAGATACGCGTATTTCGTCTACAATGTGCAGACTTCTTCAGTGTCTCGTACCAGTCGAGTTATTAGTACGAGACACTGAAGAAGTCTGCACATTGTAGACGAAATACGCGTATCTGTCGAAGATAAGCAAAGGTAGTTGGAATTAAATGGAAGATACTAATTCTTCTTCTAATTTCTAGTTTCAGTTGAAATAGTTACAAATCAAATCAAAACAAACCAGCACACTTTTGAAAAGCATAACCAGATAGGGGAACTGTTCCATTATTCATCTCATGATCCATTATTCATATTAATTGGAAATGTAGTTTTGATGTATCAATCAATTGATTCCGTTTGTGGCTTGCTTTCAACAACAATTAAGAATAATTAAAATTAACAATGAATAAAAAGTACGAAATCAGATATGAGATGAAAATGGGAATGGTAACCCTAGATGCTATACTTTCATCGAAATCTTTTAGCGTGAAGCGATTTTGCTTATTTAATTTTAGGAACATTCTAGTTTTGAAGACAATGGATTCCGGTTAAATATTGTTCGCGGCGTGAGTGATCGAGTGAGCACAGAAAAAAACAATAAATCTCTCAGCGGAAGATACGAAAAAAGTTACTAAAAGTGGAACAAAGGGAGCAGGATCAGCAAGGAAACATCAAACATTACTGGTGAGATCTAAGCAATTATAAATAAATCCGAATTACATACTACTAAATACGTGCCATGATCGTAACAGAACATGTTGCGATAATGGAAGTGTAAATATAGTGTAAATATCCAATTGATATAAGTATTGTGTTTATGCGGGGCTTGTTGTTAGAGAAAGTGACTTCGGAATGGACGTGAGTGACCAGGCATTCTGAAATGGGTCACTGGATCTCAACAGAGCTATCACCTTTCAACACCCGGGCTAAAAATGTTTACAGTTTGTGATTAGAATAAAAGCCTTAAAGCTGCAGACATTTTTCTTCCATAAAAGCACTGCCGGACAGTGGGAGTTGGATTGTATACACAATAAGTGCAATAATATAATGCTTGTGGTTACTTGGGCAATTACATCATGGCTTTTTCTCTCCATTCTCCGTTGCGCCCAACGCTCTTTAAGTCCTGGTATACCTAATCCACCCATTTAGCTCGCTGTGCTCCACTTCCTGTACCAACCGGATTTGACGCAAACTCCATCTTTTCAGGGTACTGCCTATCGGCACCAAATATACAATATTTCGATGAAAATCTAATTCAAAATTGCGAATATTTACTCACAATTACCCGAAATCTCGGTCGACCACATTTCTGTTTGTTTCGAATTATAACCGATGTATCAGTTTGTTCATGCCGAGATTCTCGGCCTATATGAGTTTTCAGTTTGACACAAACCGAGAATATCGGTTAACATGTAAAAGTCGAGATCGAAACCGAGAGGTCGGCTGTGCAGATCTCGGTTTCAGAAAGCCGAAACTCGGCATATAATTGTAAGTGTGTAGGGAAGAGAATCTCCTTCCAAAAGCAAGTTCACACCCACAGCATTAGAATTGAGCCCTCGATTGACAGAATAATCCCAATAGATGGGGTCAAAGAGCCCGCCCTTGTTCCACGAAATATTAACAATAAGGAGGAGGCAGTCCCATGCTCCCTATCCAAATCGTTTCACTTAGGTGCCCTGATGGTCCCTTCTTTTCCCCCGTTATATATTAGGTCATGGATATTGAGTATATTTAGTAGTGGTCATTTGATTGCTTACCTTGTGTTAGAAAATTTGGCTGAGAGTAAAATTTGTTAGGGATTATACCGTTATAATTGCTCTGTGTTGTCTCGGTGTTTCTGTGGGTCTTCCTCTACCCTTTGAAGAGTTGACTTTATGATGTTTGGTATTGCTCGCGGTCATAGGCTAGGGAAAAGAACAGAAAAAAGAAAAAAAAGCATTAGTGATTGGTAACACGTTATGTGCATGTGACTCTTCATGGTAGTATTCTCACAACGGCCGTTCAGAAAGGTTCGACGGATGCATATGAGAGATCATTCCTTTTGAGTTTTCGCTCGTTTACTCAAGTCCATCATGTTTGGTTATAGAATACAAGAAACGTTTTACAACGTGCTAGATTTCGGAATATCAGGGCAATGATCCCCCATCGCTTCTTCAAGTGATCATTACAAGCTGTCCATTTGGTTCAGGCACTTTTGAACGTTGATGGGGCAGCCGATTCACACATGAAATCTTACCCCTTTCTGAACCGAAGGGCAGGGAGATGCAATACTCCTCATTTTGATCCAAAACAAGAAGATTCAAATTTATGAAACGGATTAATTTTAGATCAGAATATCCATCAGGATTGCAGATGCCTTTAGCTGTAATCGCATCCATCGCATATTTGGCGTTAAATGGACGACACTTTGTTTTTAAAATTGAATACCGGCCAAGTTGCTCGCTGATAAGTGACTCGACTTAAGTCTGAATTCTAATTCAAGTTATAAAAACTGAAAACAGCTCATTGGCTTGAAAATGAAAACCAATAGATCACAGCATTCTCGCTTTTTGATTCATACGTATGTCAATCGAACCGATACGCCATAAATCAACCACGGAACGATACCCTATAGGAAAGGAACCGCAAAACCGGCTAACATTCACGCACTCCTCGTACCCCGTGGCTGATTCACAACCAGCCCCCGTTACCTGGTAGGAGCCAACGAGGAATATAATAATTAAATTGAACAGGTATCGATTTATTGATTTATGATCATGGCAAAATTTAATCATACATCAATGCAATATGGGTGCGTATTTTTCTTTTTTTATTAAATCTCAAAACGACCATACTTTGTCGGTTTGCGGTTTCCACTCCGTCGCAAGGAATTAGTTAGAAAATGTAACCAAACTGAGCGAAGGCCACCCTATTTCGCAAGTGAGCTGTCCATTTCTGCTCTGCCATTTGCAAATGAAGAGATGGCTGCGGCTGTGAGTTGGATTTATGCAAAAGAATACATAACGAACAGAAACTGATTGACAAGCAAACGCCTGTGGGCGAGTAAATAGAATTATCGACTGCAGCGCACGGCTTGTGAAGGGATGAGACTGGCAATAGAGGTGGTTTACTTAGTCACATAATAGAGAAGACTCGCCCCAGCTGAAAAGGTTTCTGAACAACCCTATTGCCGTGAGATCAACTGGTCAACAGGAGGGCTCTGTGTGAAATTTTCGATTAGTCGCAACACGTTTTGTTGCAAGAAAAAAGAAGACTCACTCAGGACCGAACCGGTGGCGTAGATAAACTGTAATTATTTTTCCACTCAGCGCAACGGGCCCCGTTTTTACGGCTGCGGATTTTGACAGCGGTCTGACAGCTTCTACAATTTGCTCCATTTTGCAGGCTGTTTTCTTCATCGCAAAACATGCCTTATTGCTGCCGTTGGATGCAGGTTAGGTCAAGTGGTGGCACGGCGTGATTAGTGATGGTAGCTCGGTACGACCAGAAGAGCGCAATTCAACAAAGCGACTATCTAATATCGTTGCGTAATCCCATTCTTTTCACTTTCGAATTCAACACGACGACGAAGTACCGGCCTGTTGAAGGAAGTTGATGGAGTGGCCTCCAGAGGTCTTTCCCAGGAATGACCTATAGCGGTCCGTCGTTGCGTCACTTGGTTGCGTCGTTGGTGGAGGAAATTGTAATGTCGTTGACCTTCTTTAGACCATTGGTTACGATACAGCTCTACATAGTTGCATCAACGACATTCGCTATTGGAACACGTGTTCCAAGTAAGCGCCTATGCAAATTCTAACCTCAATCCGTGGCACTGTCGCGAACCTACACACGCCGTACGCTCATTTTTCTTTCGTTCTAATGGGAAAATTGAACTGCAGATTGCTATTGCCAATCCGACATCGACGAGCAGTAACGAGACGTTCTGAAGTACCGACGCTGAAGGTGGTCTATGGTAACACGGATAAATACGGATCGAATTAATTTAATTATAATTTTCGACGTCCTCGTCCGTCCGTTCGAGGCTTACTTCTCGTCTCGTTTCGGATCCGGCGCTGCGAAGACAGCGAAACCTTTGCGAAATGTCTGTGCCATGTCTGGTCTGGGCGCGTGTCAACGAACGGAATAGAACACCGTATTCGTAGAAATTGATTGTTTCGTTCGTTGACATTTCATTTTGCAATCAGACTGCGCCTACTCTGCGTTCTCTAGAAGTCAGTCCTAGCCGATCTCGTTTATCATCCAATCGACAAGTTCATCTGCATACATTAACATTACTATTTAACCTGCCCACCGTACGCGAAGGTCGAAAAAGTGATTTCTCTGCTTTACAGAACTCCTCTAATGGCCATTCCGACCAAAGTCAGATCAAAGTCAAACCTTGCGTTGCCATGGAGGCCTGTTGTCAAGACCCTCGCGCGCAACCAGTGCATTAGTTGATTAGAGAAAAAAAATAACGCACATTCTCCGTACCAGTTCGCGTCGCGGTACGGAGCTTTGCAAGAGCTGAGTGTATATTTCATTTTCAGTTTGAAATTATTCACCAAGTTAACCCAAATAAACAAGCGCGGGGGGACAAGTCGAGCGACACGCGTTTTATTCGTGCATCGTTGTTGGCGTTGTGTGCGGGCAGGCAGGCAGGCAGGCTCAAGATCTGATCCAGTTTCAATTTATTCTCAATCAGCAGCGGAGGGCCGACTAGATGGTTTCATTCGCCGCAACCCCGGAGTGCGCTTCGATCGCAGTTGGCGGAGCGTGCGTTGTCGCTCCGGTACGCATGCTTGGACCCTTTCGAGGAACTCGTGGTTGGTGGTTGGTTGTACGAGAAACCATTATTTGTTCGCTCGAATGGGTTGTTGGCCCAACCCACCCTTTCGCGCTACCACCGCCGGGGTGGCTGCACGGCTGCTGGTAGCAAATTCGTGTACCTTCATTTTAGAAAGGTCTTCAGAATGGTACGCTGCAACATTGTCCGAGTGTCGAAGCTGATTCATCAGAAACAGTTCGATTTTTCGGTAATGAATTGTTCCATTTGCATTTAGAGGGTCGATTATTGATTTTACGAATGTCTCTTATTTCGCCTTGGGAGGCATTGTTGTAAGAGGGTATGAAAACATTACGTAAACAGTATAGGATTTTGGAATGCTTCTCCTTGCATGGAAGGTGCAATCTCAGCTCGACAGAGTGCTGATTCTGTAATTAAAGGGTGTCCACAGTTAAATTGCATCACTTTAAACTCGTCCTCAAAAACAAGTCTCCCAACTGATTGTCATGAAATATTCAGGGAATAAAATATAATTTCACAGGTTTAGGTATTTTTACTTCACTGTATTTCATTACCAAATCCAAAAGCCCGAACTCTCTTCTTAATACCACGTATACAATTTTGTACAACGCTTGAACCGACATTTTTTTTCATTTTCAACCATAACTTCAACATTTCCTGTTCTGTAGTGACAACTCAGGATGCTTACGAAGTTCGTGCTTCATTATAGCCCAATATTTTCCAATTGGCCGCAACTCTGGAGACTTCAGGGTATTAAGATCCTTCGGCACGAAACTGACACCATTCGTCTTGTACCACTTCAGAACATCCTTGGAGTAGTGAATCCAAGGAGCCAAAAATTGTAGGAACGTTGTGTGTTTTGAGAAACGGAAGCAGTGTTTTTTTCAGGCATTCATTCATGTATACTTGACCATTTAAAGTTGAAGTTGTCACGAAAGGCTTGCTCCGTTTACCACACGAACAAATTCCCTGCCAAATCATAAATTTCTTGGGGAACTTTGACGACACTTGCTGTTTCCTGAGCGACTCTGGAACATCGAACTTGTCTTTCGCAGTCACATACTGGTTGCAAGGAATTTGTTTAAAGACCGCTTTTACGTGTGTTTCATCGTCCACGATGCAGCAGTTTGGCTTTTCTACCACTCACTTTCTTCCGAACTACAGTTAAACGTTCCCCAAAACGTTTTATATCACGAGACACTGTAGACTGGAGAATTTTCAACATCTTTCCGATGGCTTGGTGCGGAAGAAGTGTGTTGTCGAGGTGCGTGTGCAATGAGGTCTATACAGGTGGAGCAGAAGTGGTAAAGTTGTATTAGTGTAATGCAAAATACTGTCATTGTGTTCGTGAAATGATGCACAGTCTGTTTTTTTGTAAACATGCGTGACGTAGATCTCCAAAACCAACAATTTACAACAGCAGCAAATCACAAGATGGAATGTTTATTTTCGCTAATTGGTATAGTTATCAATAGGTTTTAGGATGCGGAAAAAAACTTAACTTGCTTTGTTATCATTCGCATGTTTTTGGAGTTTTACGTCACTACCCGAAATCATTAATTGTTTACCCATTTTTCGTTACTAATACCGACTAACACCCTGCTCTTCGCCACCTGTATAATAGACCTCATTGGTGCGTGTGCAAAATATTCTCGCGTACTTGCTGTTCCTTCGACTCCATTTTCGAAACTACGACACATTTTACAATGAAACTCACGCAGTGTAAACAATACACGCTGTGGTCATTTCACCCAAAATTTCGTTGAAATCAACCCAAAGTGCGAAATGTTACAGCTTATTGAAAGTGATGCAATTTAACTGTGGACACCCTTTAAATGTGCATTGGAAAAATTAGATGTCTCCAAAGAACGAGGGCCCGATAGGATTCCCTACATTTTTTTGAAAAAACTTAGCTTCGGAGCGTACAACTCAAGGGAGGCTTGGCTTTTCAATATGTCGATCGAATCCTGTATTTTTCCCAACTCGTGGAAAAGTTCCTATCTAGTTCTATATATTTTTAAATGTGGCAAAAAATCTGACATACGAAATTATCGCGGTATTGCTATTATCTCTTGCATTCCAAAACTTTTAGAAGCAATCATTAATGAAAAACTGTTTTGTCAAATTGAAAATAGAATCTCTTCCTTGCAACATGGATTCTTCAAAGGACGCTCAGCTAATACAAATTTACCCGAATTCGTTAACTATTCGCTGGTTGCAATGGACAGTGGAAACCACGTTGAAGCTTTATATACAGACTTCAGCATGGCATTTGATCGCATTGATGTACCCATGCATCTATTCAAACTACAAATTCACCACTGGCTTGGCTAACCGACTGCATAACCAATGGCTGCCTAGCCAAAAGCGATAGAGCCATCAGTCACATGGCCAATGGTTGCTCGCCGGGGCCCCCTTCAAGTTACTTGTCACCGTCAACTGAAATCCAATACTGGCTTATTGTCGCTCTGAACAGCTTCAAGGCTGTCGAGCCAATGAAGCATTATGCGAAGATGTACCTTTTTGTTGTCTTGCACTGCTGCACTTACATTTGAAGTCTGTGGTAGGAAAAACACTGCATTTAATAAATTTACCTCCAGAATTAAATTATAAGACATCACCTTATATTTGCGTTATTTTCAATAGTTTAATATTGAAAATCAATAGAGAGATTTTCAAAAATGAGTCTACGTGGTTTATGGACAGGCCCTAATAGAGATACGACTAGTTGGGCCAACCCTCCGGGACATCATAACAATCATAACTGATATTGATTCTATGGATTCGTACGCTCATTGATTTGGTACCAATCAGGGAAGGCTTGATCCTAAACCCAATGCTTTTCTTATCTCCAATCCGTTCAACTACTCGAAATATTTTGTCATATAGTGAGTGGAATATAGCAGCTGTGAAGTTGACCATTGCGATTCAATTCAAAATTGCGAGCAGTATTTCCGATTGTTTGAGCTGTGGAAGCAACATCCGGTGTTGTTTGATCCAACGAGTCAGGATTGCCTCAGGAAGGGTGTTCAAAAACAAAAAGGTTCGTAATATTATTGCAGCCTAGCTGTGTTTGTAAAAGAAGACGGTGAAGAAAACGATTAACTGTGAAAACACAGCTGTCAGGCAAAATATTAATTCGTTTTAAATTAATGTTAGTAAATTTAATATATTTTAAGGGAATATAAATAAATTCAGAAAGGCAGGAAATGCAGACTGGCGGAAGCAATGTGTACACTTCAAAATGGGTGAATTATTCTCATCCGAGGAAAGCTCCCGAATTTCTCCGAACTTATCTGAAGAACGTCCCAGAAGTTCACTGAAGACCTTCCCAGAAGTGCTCTGAAGAATTTCCCCAAAGTTTCTCTAAATAATTTCAACGAAGTATTTTGAAGAACTTTCCCGCAGTTGTCAAAAGAAGTTGCCAGAACTTCCCTGAAATTCCTCTGAAAAACTTCCTGAAATAACTCGGAAGAACTTCCATGAAGTTCACTGGAGAACTCTTCCGATCTTCTCTGAAGTTCTCTTAAGAACTTTCCTGAACTTTCCCAAAGTACTTCTAAATTTCTCTTAAGAAATTCCCTGGATTTTCTTTGAAGAAATTCCCTGAAGTTCCTCCGAAGAACTTTCCTGAAATTCATCTGAAGAACTTCCCTGAAGTTACTCTGAAGAACTTCCCTGAAGTTACTCTGAAGAACTTTCTTGAAATTCCTCTGAAGGACTTTCCTGAAGTTGTCTGAAGAACTTTCCCGAACTTCTCTGATGAATTTTCACGAACTTCTTTGAAGAAGTTATCTGCAAAACTTGCCTGCTCTTCTCTATAGAACTTCCCTGAATTTCTCTGAAGAACTTACATAAAATTCCTGCTAAAAACTTTCTGAAATTCATTGGAAGAACTTCCCTGGAGTTCCTCTGAAGAACTTCCTTGAAGTTCCTCTGAAGAACTTTTCTGAAGTTCTACTGAAGAACTTTCCTGAAGTTCCACTGAAGAACTTCCATGAAACTACTTTCCTGAAGATCTCTGAAGAACTTTTCCAAACTTCTCCGACGAAATTATCTGAAGTTCTCTAAAGAGGTTTCCTGAACTTCTTTAAAATACTTCCCTGGAGCTCCTCTGAAGAACTTCTCTGAAGTTCCTCTGAAGAACTTCCATAAAATAACTTTCCTGAAGATCTCTGAAGAACTTTTCCCAACTTCTCTGACGAACTTATTTGAAGTTCTCTAAAGAGGGTTCCTGAACTTTTTTAAAATACTTCCCTGAAGTTCCTCTGAAGAATCTCACTGAATTTCTTCTGAAAAACTTCCCTGAAATTCATCTGAAGAATTTTCCGGAAATTCCTCTGAAGAACTTCTCTGAAATTCATCTGAAAACTACCTGAATTAAAATTCCTGAAGGTCTCTGAGGAACTTCCCTGAAATTCCTCTGATAAAAATCTTGAAAATTCGGAAGAACATCCCTGAAGTTACTTTGAAGAACTACCCTGAAGTTTCTGTGAAGAGTATCTCTGAAATTCCCCTGAAGTTCTCCGAAAAGCTTTTCCCGAACTTCTCTGAAGATATTTCTCAAACTTCTCAGGAGTTCTCTGAAAAACTTCCCCGAAACCTTTTGAAGATCTTCCCGGAACTTATCTAAGTGGCTATTCATAAACCACGTACTTTTCTGGGAGGAGGGGAGTCTGACCAAAGTTTACGCTCCATACAAAATCTAAAGAAAAATGCATGGAAAAAAGGCTACGAGGGGCGGGGAGAGGTCTGAGATTTTCAAAAATGAGTACGTGATTTATGAACAGGCCCTAATGAACCTACTCGAACTTCTTTGAAGAACTTCGATTAACTGCGCTGAAGAAAAACCCTGCACTTCTCTGAAAAAAATCCCTTTCTGAATTTTCTGAAATATTTTTCTGATCTATCCAGAGAACTTCTCTTAAGAATTTCTCTGAATAACTTTCCTGGAATCTTTGAAAAACTTTTCTGAAATTCCTCTGAAAAACTTCCCTAAAGTTCCTCTGTCGAACTTCCTTGAACTTTTCTGAAGAACTTCCCTGAAATTCTTAGAAGAACTTCCCTGAACTACTCTGAAGAACTTTCCAGAAGTTCGCCGGAGTCTTTTCCTGAAAGTTTTATTTATTAAGTTCTCTGAAGATTTTTTTTTGATTTTCCTTGAATAATTTTTCTTAAGTTCTCTTCAGAACTCCCTTGGAGTGCTTTTTAAAATTTCTTCGAAGTTTTCAAGAGAAGTTCCCTAAAGTTCTCTGAAGAACTACTTAACCGTCTGAAGAGCTTTACTTAGCTTTGTTACATCACCTCTGAATATGTTCGAGATAAGAATGTATTTAAAAATTTGTTAGTTTCAAATGCACAGTAGCGTAACATAGTGGCAGAATTAAGAATTAAAGTGTCCTTCTTTACAATGTTCAAATGAGTCTTGCTTTGTTTTCAGTGATTCTTTGACTGATAGTCTAAAATTACCTTCAGCAATTCGTCCTTCACCGTCACGTAAATAGCATCCACTGTCTCGATTAGTATTTTGCAAATAGATGATCTTCCCAATCGAAATAAATACACCAAGGATGCGTAGCTTTCTCCTGCAATGATCAAGAAATTTCAAATAAACTTAACTAAATTTGTTTATAGAGAAACATGGTTTACCTGTAGCCGAATATCTCAGTGTCAATGCCAATCTCGTTTTTGGAGTTATAGCTTTGCGCATATTGGTGCATGAAAATCAGTGGCAAACTCTAGCAAATACTCAAAATCTGTATTTGTCATTCTGACAAAATTCCTACAGTAATCCAGATCTTCATCGGCTGGCTCTTTCAGCAGACTTGCCTCAATTTCCAAAACTTCCCGACAAGCAAACCATGACTTTGTCCAGACTTCGCGAGTTTTTTTTTGTTTTATCCTTTTTGAAACAATGTACGCAGCAACTGCAGCAATGTTTTTCTTCCTTAGTCCATAGCTACCCAATGTGATTACTTCCGAGATTTATTTCATAAAAGCTAATAACTGAATATATGCGACCACCAAGAAATTCAATCGTATGTACACCGAAAAAATGTGAGATAGCGATGCGTCAAAGATTTCTACAACAAAGCAACTATTATTTCATAAACCGTGTTTTGCATAACCGTGTGTATCACTTCGTTGTCTTCGTTTCTGCTGTTTGTCGTGAGCGGAATTCCTTAAAATTCCACTATAGAAAACTTACTCTTTGGCAGATAGGCCTATTTCGGCTGCGTTTTACAGACGTCTTAAGTGAAGAGAAAATCGCAGGTCCATTGGCTGGATATTCATGAAGAAAATGGAAATAGTTTTTGGCTCAGTAAGTATCAGCACATCGGTCCCAAGCTTAATGATTCGCCCCTAATAACGTAACTCACACAAACACAAACACACAAACGCTAGTTTCACATTGACTGTTGGTAGATCTAGACTTTATAGTAGATTTGTGTGTAACTAAAATGTGAGAAATGTTTGTGTTCATTATGTTGCACCTAATAGATGTGTCTGTGCTGTAAATTGAATGAGTGTGTGTGTTTATTTGTGTAATACCTGTCAGATTACAATTCGTCGTTTTTAAAAACTCTAAACTTCTAACCTGAATTCACTTTATTGCAGCCTCCATACCCTAAACCCTTAAAGCGAACATAAGAAATATAATTGACTCCCACAAAGGGACAACCGTATGCCTATGTTTGCAAACACTCTGCTAAATAACAATCAATTTGTCACACTCGCGCGGGCTAAGGCAGCAGGTTTTACGTCGTCGATCGTTAACCTATATCTGTGCATATTTTCGCGCACGACCCTTCATGCCCATGTTGGCGTCACTTGCCACGTTCGGTCTGTGTTGATGGGACAGAAACCATCTGCTAGTTGGCTCCGCCGGGATTGCCCCAATAGCAGTTGGTAAGCAGCGTGAAATAACTACATGATTTGTTTAGATTAACAACGAACAGTGATGAGCCCACAATTTCTTAGTCGTCATCCTACAGAGGATAGCATGCACTACTCGTTGTCTCCTGATTATTGTTGCCATTAGCTGGAGAGTGCTTTGCCAACCAACAAGCGACGATCGTGATGCGCATTGTCTTTGTCGTTGGTTTGAATGGAGTCCTATCTATGACCCTCCACCGAACGTGAGCTTGGTACCTATCTACCTAACTTACCACTTGATATGAAGAGTACGAACGAAAGTGGCGTTGCTTGCTCCGTTTTTTTTTCGTCGTTCATTCATTTCGTTATTCATGAGCCGAAAGACCGAAGTACGGGATTGATACAAAGTGCTTCAGTTTTTTGTTTTGCGAAATGACCTCTCGACCGTGAGGCCTTGCGGCTACTGACAAGGAGGATGGTTACACAATACTTACATGATGGTTTCAACGAGCAAAGTTATCTGCATGTTGGTCAGGTGTTTTTTTTTCGTTGTGAACTAAATTTGAAGTTAAGGTGCGGTCAATTGATCATACCATACGAGCAGTTTAAAATGACGCGAATTAAAGAAAATGAAGAATATTATCAAACTAAAGATATGATTGCACGAGCACGTCTCTATTGTTATTATTGTTATTGATAAGCCGCACCCTGGCAGACAACTATCCGCCGATCTGCACCTAAGCTGGGTGAGGACCTACTCAGCTTAAGCGTTCGTGCATACTAATCCGTACAGTATGCCACCACTTTGCTAGCCGGCCCCGTTGTCCCATAAGCTTCCGTGCATAGGTTAGGGATAGGAAATTTATAGAGAAGGAGTTACCTAGCATTACGAAAAACAAAACAAAAACAGTTTATTAGATATTGTCTTCAAAATTTGGTCAAAATAAATTATTTGTCGCCTGAATAGAATCAAAATTAAGAACAAAGATATAAGTAGAATCCTTGTAATCCACCGGATGTTTAAAGAGCTTAGCAGTTTCTCTGAAAAGATACTAAGAGTTATTGTTGCTGGCTGTCGATGGTTGGTTACAACTATGTTTTGGACACTATTGGCTGAAATGAGCATGGAATGAGAATAGTGAGAACATATCATTAATACTTAGCTGTTTATTAAGCTGAAGCCCATTCGAGCTATATTTGATGAGCTCAGTCCGCTGTTCTACTTAATAGCCCCTTAATCATGAAATGTTTGTTATACTGTTATTGTCACCCTTGATTGTTAGTGAGTACATATAATGTGTGAAAATTATTCAATGAATGGATCTATATTTAGCGTCAAGCCATTAAGGTTGTTCATCCGACCCTGTTCCTACGAAGTCCGGAAAATTATCCCTGAGTGTTTCGTCTTCCCTCAAAATCTGATTCGGAATCACCCTCTGTGGGTACCTCCTCAGTTAGATTTGGCATCATGTGTTCTGCAAAGGAACGACGTTCTCGATTTTCGGCAAGCCTGCGGAGGTATTCCGCTGATGACTTCACGTCTTGATCCAGGCATGTTTTCCAGGTATAACATGGGCGCCCTCACTTAACGGATCTTGTATTTCGTATTGTAGGGCAAGCTTCTGCATTGTAACTTATTTATTTATTACGTCAAGCAATGTAGACTACATACAATGGTTACAATACTTACATACTATACATTATTTCTGTTGTCTTTTAGACTAGATTTTACTTGTTCTTTAGACATAAAGGGCGATACGGTCAAAATTTGGTCAATATCAACTTGACGTATTTCTTTCAATTTTGCATTTAAAAAACCTGAACACCCCTCACTTTGAAGGTGTGTGTGTGTAGAATGTTGCTCCTATTTTGATTTTGGAATTCACTCTTCAGTTGTCAAAATGCCGTCCAAGCAAGAAGAGCAGCGTATCAAAATTTTGCTCGCGCATCGCGAAAATCCGAGCTACTCGCACGCAAAGTTGGCAAATCGCTAAAAGTTGCCAAATCAACCGTTACAAATGTAATTAAAGTGTTTGGGGAACGTTTGTCGACAGCCAGGAAGTCTGGATCGGGGGGAAATCGAAAACCGGAAGCCGCTGAGACGACAAAGAGAGTTGCCGGTAGTTTCAAGCGAAACCCTAACCTATCTCTCCGAGATGCCGCAAATAAGCTGGGTGTATCGTCTACAACCGTGCATCGAGCCAAAAACGAGCCGGACTATCGACTTACAAGAAGGTAGTGACTCCAAATCGCGATGATAAACAAAATACGACGGCCAAGCGCGATCCCGGAGGCTGTACACGACGATGCTGACGAAGTTTGACTGCGTGGTAATGGACGACGAAACCTACGTCAAAGCCGACTACAAGCAGCTTCCGGGACAGGAGTTTTTATACGGCAAAAGGAAGGGGAAAGGTAGCAGATATTTTCAAGCACACGAAACTGTCAAAGTTCGCAAAGAAATATCTGGTTTTGCAAGCCATCTGTACCTGTGGCTTGAAAAGCAGCATTTTCATAGCTTCCGGGACTGTCAACCAAGAAATTTACGTGAAAGAGTGTTTGAATAAACGTCTGCTGCCTTTCCTGAAGAAACACGGTTGTTCCGTACTGTTTTGGCCGGATTTGGCATCTTGCCATTACGGTAAAAAGGCCATGGAGTGGTACGCCGCCAACAACGTGCAGGTGGTTCCAAAGGACAAAGAACCCTCCCAACACGCCAGAGCTCCGCCCAATTGAGAAATACTGGGCTATTGTCAAGCGGAACCTAAAGAAGACCAAAAAAACTGCTAAGGACGAGCAGCAGTTCAAGGCAAACTGGCTTTCTGCGGCGAAGAAGGTGGACAAGGTGGCTGTACAAAATCTGATGGCAGGGGTCAAGCGTAAGGCCCGGCAATTCGGTTTTGGAAAAGCGGAAGCCTAACTGAATATTTTTCCTGAATTTTATACTAATTGAACTTGAAAAAGAAATTTAATTTGATTTTTTAAATAAACGATTTCACCGATTTACACGCGTTTTCCCTTGACCAAATTTTGACCGTATCACCCTTTAGTGATGCCGATGATTTCGCAATGTAAGTTATACTCAGGGTGGCCACACAATCTCAATATAAAAATTTCCGCATTTTTCCCGAATTTTCCCGCATTTTTGCCTTTTTTTCCCGACTGTTAAGATGAGTTAATATAAATTACTCGTAGCTAAATCTTTGAGCTCCCAAACTTTTTCCAGTTTCATTTACCACCAGACACTTTCCATTTATTTAAAATACGCCTTTTTGTGCGACAGGATGTGCCAATTTTCAACAAATGTTGTCAAATTTGGTAGCTCCTTCTTGGTTCTAGCCAAAATTTGTCCAAACCATTTCTTTCTCTGGAATCCGGCAAACAACGTCAGACGGCATTGAGCACAGCTGCCCAAATGCTTCTTTCACCATGTGTTAACACCCTTACAAACGCAATTCGCCAAATTCAAACACATTCGCCACCACATGAAAGATAAGTTCATTTCTGGCCCCACCTGTTACAGCTGTGTAGCCAGATCTTTTAAGGGCATCTTCAACGGTGGTTCAAATCGTGGTTTGGATTTATTTGCTTAGACCAAACGCAAAAACATCGCTGCATCGCGTGTTTGTAAATTTTGTTTTATACCGGATCTATTTTGCATCATTTCAAAACTTATATACAGGGTGGCCACACAATCTTAATATAAAAATTCCCGCATTTTTCCCGAATTTTTCCCGCATTTTTGCCTTATTTTCCCGACTGTTGAGATGAGTTAATATAAATTACTCGTAGCTAAATCTATGAGGTCACAATTTTTTTCCAGTTTGGTTTACCACCAGACACTTTCCACTTATTTAAAATACGCATTTTTGTGCGACAGGATGAGCCAATTTTATACAAATGTTGTCAAATTTGGCAGCTCCTTTTTGGAATGACCAATCAGCCAAAACTTGCCCAAACCATTTTCTTTTCTCTGGAATCCGGCACACAACTTCAGACGGCATTGAGCACAGCTGCCCAAATGCTTCTTTCACCATGCGTAAACACCCTTACAAACGCAATTCGCCAAACTTCAAACACATTCGCCACCACATGAAAGATAAGTTCATTTCTGGCCTCACCTGTTACAGCCGTGTAGCCTGATCTTCTAAGGGCATCTTCAACGGTGGTTCAAATCGTGGTTTGGATTTATTTGTTTAGACCAAACGCAAAAACTTCGCTGCACCGGTGTTTGTAAATTTTGCTTGATAACGGATCTATTTTGCATCATTTCAGAACTTATATAAGCTTCTGAGTTTCTTACTGAACGCACTCTTCAAAAATTTAATTTAATGAACTTCGGAACATCTATGAAGATTAGGTGGAAATATCTATAATGAACATGCACGAAGTTGATTAAACTTCTCGGCAGTTGAATAAAATTATTGGAAGTTTCCAGATAATCATGAAGTTTGCTCGCTGTCTTTCGAGAAGAGAAATGGTGGAATTTTAGAGAAGATCATTGAATTGCCGAACAATTATTAACGTTTCTGGAAACTTGGTTGAACTTCCAAAAAGTTTGCTGATCATCAATGGAATAGGAACAACTTTCTGGAAATGAGGGTACTTATAAAATCAGATTTCGCTTCCCACAAGTTGTGTTAACTTCCAGCAGGTACATATTCTGTGATAAAAAGCAGAATATCACACATATTTAAATAATTAACGAGAAATTGAAAAGAAAATCTTGGAAGCCGTGGAGTTTCTGTGGAATAGTTAGCATTACCGAGATGTTGTTAAACCGTACAAGAACTGTTTACGATCTCTAAGATTGTGAATAGATGGAAATTCTATGAAATTGATTAAAAAGTAGTTGGTTTCTTTATTCTCGTTTTGGTTGGGTTCAAAATATTATCGAGTAGTAAGAAAATTAAGTTCTTCTTTAAACTTAAATACCCTGCACTTATGGGATGGTTTCGGAACGATTGGAAAGTTTCTCGTTCACTTGGAAAAATCCCTGAAGTTCTAAGAAGCTCCCCAAACTTATGGAAAAATCCTTTGGATGTTTCCTAAACTGTTTGAATGCTCAAAAAATCTAGTTTCCTGTTTATCTGGGACGTTTTCTGAAATTTTTGGAAGATCTCAAGAATCTTTTGGAATATTCTCTGAACTTCTGGGAGATTCTATGCATTTCTGGGACGTTCTTTGAACGTCTGAGATGTTTGCTGATCTTTGGGGGAGCTCCATCATCTTGGTGAGCATTTACTGAATTTCTGAGAAGTTTTTTGATTCATGAGAAACCCTGAACTTTAAGGAAGTTTCTTGAACACCTACATGTTCACTGAACTTCTAAGAAGTTTTATATAAGTCTAGCAAGTTTCATGAAATTCTAAGAAGTTCACTAACACTCTAGGAAGATCTGCAAACTGTTGAAAAGCTTCATGAATTTCTTTACTGTTCTCTATTGGAAGTTCTCAAATTTGCTGGTAAGTTCCTTGAACTTTTGGGAAGTTCCCTGAATTTTGGGAAGTTCCCTGAACATTTTGAGTAGTTCTATTAACTTCTGAAAAATACCCAAAATAATATGATGAGTTTTCTAAACTTCTGGAAGCCCCCTGAATTTCTGGATAGTTACCTGAACTTCTGTGAAGATCCTTTTACTTTTTGAAACATCCCTGAACTCGTACTAAGCTCCCTGAACTTGTGGACAATTCCCTGAATTTCTAGGAAACGATCTGAATTTCAGGAAAGTTGTCTTAACTACTAGGAAGAACACTTAATTTCTGGAAAGCCCTCTAATTTTCTGGAAAGTTCCCTGATTTTATGGGATGTTCTTTTGACATCAGGGAGAATAGCTAAACCTCGGGAAAGTAAGGTAAAAATTCCCGATGACTTTTGAAATTCCCGCCTTTTTCCCGCATATTTCCCGATGATTTTGGATTCCCGCATTTTTCCCGCATTTCCCGATTTTCCCGAGTCTGTGGCCACCCTGTATACTGGCGCATCATTCGATTAATGGGGCCATTTTTTGCATAATTTGTTCTGTATGACTTTTCTAAGAATAATTTCCGTGTTCTAAGATGCCGACTGGGACTATAAAAGTTCAATTGCGAGAGTAGTATTTCTGATTTTAAACGTTGTGAAATAATGTCATTGATGTAGAAAAGCATTGCAAATTCGCGGCGTTCCTTAAGTGTCTGTAAATTGATAAGCATGCAGCGTGCTTTATAAGATGGCAGCGGAAATACAGTCCTATTCAATTTCCTTAGGGCATATACAAGAAATTGCTTTTGGACGGATTCTATGCGTTTGTCGTGTATGGCACAGTACGGATTCCAAACTAGGTTGCAGTATTCAAGAATTGGCCTAACATATATAATGTATAATATTTTAATGGTGTATGGATCTTGAAAATGGTGGCTGAACCTCTTAATGTAGCCCAGCATGCTATTTGCTTCACTTATAATAGTGTTGTAATGTTCTACACAAGTAAGTTTAGAGTTTAGGAGGAGGCCTAAGTCCCTTACTATTTTGCATGTTTCTACATTGTGGTTTCCTAAAAATATTTCCGTACGAGGTGTTTCGATTTTTCTGCTAAATGCTAATGAGTTACATTTTTTCACGTTAAGTTGAAGTAAGCTTTTGCTATACCATGTGTTGAATAAGTTCATTTCGTTCTGGACTTCTTCTGCGTCACTAGAATTATTTATTTCCACGAAGAGCTTCATGTCATTTCCATATATGAGTATTTGGATTTTTTAAGTACGTAGGAAATGTCGTTTATGTACAAAATAAAAAGAAGTGGGCCTAAATGCGAACCTTGGGGCACCCCCGAGGTAACAGAGATAGGTTCTGAAAATTTATTGTGAAAACAAACAATTTGTTTGAGATGCGTTAAATATGACTGCAGCTAATTTAACAGTCCAGGGTCCATTCCAATTGTTTGCAATTTGATAAGTAATAATGGTATGTCGATTCGGTCAAACACTTTACTGAAGTCAGTGTCTACGTGCTACGTGCTTGCCATTGTCCATTGCATTCACAATAAAAGTAACAAATTCAAGAAGATTAGAAGTAGTTGAGCGACCTTTGAAAAAGCCGTGCTGTTTGCTTGTAATTTGATTTTTAACATGCTGAAAAATATTTTCATTTACGAGAGATTCAAAAAGTTTTGGGATGCAAGAGATAATGGCAATTCCACGATAGTGTCGGAACCAAATAACAGGATTTACAAATGGCGGGAAATGTTCCACTCTTCAGAGACATATTAAAAAGAAGTTCTAAAGGAAGGGCAAGTTCGCCTGAAAGGATCTTAAAAAATACGGGTGCAATACCGTCTGGACCTGGTCCCTTAGAAGCATCCAAGTTTTTTAGTGCTTTGAGAATTTCATGAGGAGGAAATTGATTTACATATACTGCCGTTCTACGCATAACTGTCCCATGTTGCTTTTGGTCAAATTGCAGCTTTTTCATTATATGCTTCATTTTTGACCTATACTTGTGGATACAAACAAAAAATTATATACTTTGTTTTGAGTTTGTATCAAAAAAAACATCAAGTTAGATTGTCCCATGTTGAAATTCTAGGCATAAAAGTCCCACTACGACTTTTCTAAACAGATCTTAGAAAAAACATTGATTTAAGTTTACAACATTCTTTGCAGGAACAACTCGACACTCAGCATTGATAAGGGGCTTATATGCAAACTTAAACAATGACTTTGACATGAAAACATTGACATTAAATTGTCTATATAAGGCACCATTTGCATTTGATAGAACTGTGTTTTTAATGATGATGTGGTGTTGAAAAATAATTAGAATCATGATAGTAGCATAAACAATAATGCACATGGTATGTCTATTTGAAAACGTAAATTCTATTGCCAACGATCCATCAATACATCATGCAGTGCGACTGATATGCCTAGAATTTTCTGCTGCAAGGCAAGATTCTACGCATATCAGTCCCACTGAATATTTTACCTCGTATTTTACATACAAAAATAATGTTATTGTTTGTAATACCACAGATTACATCGAAACTCAGCCACATCTTCAAATGCCACTCATAAATTTGTGGGTTTTACCACGAATCTTACCAGCCCTACACAATAGTGACGCAAAACTTAAAACGCATTTTTCTCAACTACAACTTTTGCAACATGTGACAGTTATGCGTAGAACGGCAGTATATTGTTCGAAAATTCAGGCATGAATGCAAAGAAGTCGCGATCACGGTCTTCTTCGGAGAATGTAGTGTATACTTCTTGGCAGAAATCTGCAAAAAGCTTGGCTTTTTACATAATTGAAGAAATTCTTAGGGCATAATTTGACTTCAGTTTCGACTTTACGATTATATTCTTCATGTGCAAAATTAATGGCCGTGTTAATTTGGTTGCATATGTCATATTAATTTTGCAAATTTGTGCTATTTGCTTTTTATATAATTTGTGTGCTTTTTGTTTTTTGTTCTTTAAATATTTCAAATGTGGATTGAACCACACTTATTTATTGTTTTGGGTAATTTATTGTTTGGGTTCGCCTTCTTCTTATCATTGGTACAGTTTCTGAAATAAAGTACTGAATATTCGAATGAAATTTGCCTTCTTCAGTTTTGACATTTCCTTCAATACTTATTATGTTCTGCCAATTTATTTTACATAATCTACGTTTTGCTTCTTCGTAATTTGCTTTATAATATTCCAGCACTTCCTCGAATTCCCAGTCGCTGGTGAAGGGGATTTCTCCTTCCTTCTCCTTCTTTCATCCTCTAGAAAACAGAAAACGGATCATGCGAACATTCTTCACTATCGTGCGACCTTCTAAAACAGCATCTACTTTGAACGAGCCAATATCCATTCCTGGTGTTTTACCATATTCAAGGCGAGAAACATTGTATATGCCATTGACGATTGTCTGTTCGAAGTCACGCAAAAGATCCCTGTTTTACTTAGTTATAGTCGAAATTTTCAGGCAACATGGCGAAGAATTGTTTGAACTTGGCGAATCTTAGGCTCAGATTTAGGCTCGTATTTGTAATGCTCGTTTTTTTTTAGTATTAGCTTAATAAGTAACTATTTATTTATTTTAACCCTTAATTAAAATTCGTCAAATCAAATCCGGGAAGGGTACCGGATTAGTACCCTAGTAGCACACTTGTTGCCATCCAGTTGAGATAACATAAATATGACTTGCTAAGTTATAATCAAGTTACTACAACTAACTATGATCGTAGTGTGCTACTTGGGTACTTTGGTTTTACTTACATTGAGTTCTTGCTCAAATTTGCATAAGCAATGCCCGATTTTCGACAATATTCTTGAGTTAATATCAGAAGTATATCGTCGGCAAATACCCGTAGGTATGGGAGCTTTATGCGGCCAGTCTGTCCTTGAATTTGATTTTTTAAGTCTTCATGTGCTTGGTCTAATAAGCATGCAAATAACTTCTGCGATAACGGGCAGCCCTGTTTGATTCCTTTTACTTAATTATGATCATCTGTTCTTTTTCCGACCCACTGTAGGGATGTACGTTTCGTTAAACAAGCCGAGATTGTCCTATTAACGAGGTAGGCTGGAACTCTCAGCCGCTCTAGTGTCTCAGGAACTACACTTAAGTGAATGGTGTCGAACGCTTGTCTCAGATCTAGCTTGCGCCAACACTCGTCTAGCAATTGTCTTACTATGTAAATCTTATGTACACTGAGAAAATTTATCGTATGACCGTCATAAGATACACTTATGAAATTTCGACATAAGGAAAAACTTTGAAAATCATAAGATGTACTTATGAATTGACAACAGTGACGTTGTTGATTTTTTTCATAATACGGTCTTTGATTTTTCATAAGATAATCTTATGAAGGAGCCTCTATTCTATTTTGGGTATTTTATAAGCCATTCTAATGAAGTTTTATTTCTATTTTGGCCCATGTTTAAGTTTCATAATACCGATTTTCAAAAAACGGATCGATGCAGAAACACATTTTCCCAAAGTGCTAGTTTGTTAACAGCATCAACGCGCATTTTGCAGGATCGGTATTATGCATGTTAGACATGTTTCTATTATCGTGCAATTAAAAGAGATTAGAATATTCTAATAATCGTAAATAAATTTATTTCTATATAAAAATTAATTGCTTATTTCATGTTCTCTGAAGCGGGATCATCTATTGTATCAATATGTATAAAATTTAGCACATTTAAACGCTCTACAGCTTCTGTGGCAAGGTAATGTTCATTTTTAAACAATATCTTACCTTTTACCGTACTTTAAACGGAAACAGAAATCGGTAGGTCTGACAGCAATTCACTTTCGGTATCCATTTTTTTTTCACATTGATGTGACACACGGATTTCATAAGAGCGCTAATGAAATAGAATATAAGGTCTTATGAATTTCGTTCAGATCGTGTTAAATTCATAATAATCATGATGAAAACATGAAAAAATAATAAAAAATCGTTTCATAAGTTAGATTTTATGAAAATCATAAGCAGTTTTTGCCTGAGTGTATGTATCTTATGTCTCAACTTATGGTTCATTTGAGAGTTCTCGGAATTTCCTAGGTGCGCTTCGCTATTTATGTTTCAAGGATGTATTACGTAGCAGTTCTCATTGTACTCCTTCGAGTATACATCCGGCCTTCGTCCGTCTATGTGTTGAGGGGATCGAGACTGCTTGAGTATTACATACGATGTTTCTAGAATCGATTTGGTGATGTATTTAAGCTGTTGGTTTGGTCCTGCTGTTGAGGCGCTGTCCAGATTCGCTAACTTGTTGCTGAGTGCTCTGGAATATTTTCCCTTGACTTTGGATCTAACGTCAACAATGATACTCGGTATTGTGGTTTATTGGTGTTTGTTTCTGCTCTTCTGTTGTATGGAGGGTTGTGATTTTGTTGGCTTAGTGGCATCCTAGTAGGTGTTAAGCGGAACAGTTATCAGCAACAAACGATGATCAGATAATCCCGGTTATTGCAACGATTATTACTGGCATGATTATGTGGTCGATCTGTGATCAACTGTTGCCTCGGCTCCATGTACGCATAACGCTTGGGATGGGGCCACATGAGCTGGTAAGTTTGTAATCATTGATTTCTAAAATATCTTTTAGTCCGTCTCCGTTGGCATTGCTCCGGGGATGATGTAGATACTTTCCGATACGGACACGATCCACAGGTCAGTATCATTACATTTGAGGGTTGTCGCGTGGATAGATTACATAGGAAGTAATGTATACCTCCAAACTCCGGATCTGCTTGTCCAACTGGTGAAAGTGCCTATACTGAAATTATTGTAAGCTGTTTCTCAAAGACTGTAACCGAAACAGCACAGACATTATCAGTAATCCTGATGAATCTGCATGTTGCTGCTAGGCAGCATAGGATCACGACTGCCGTTCCTCCACCCATTCTGGCTGCTCCTGGTTATCTATTAACATTAAACCAGGTGTAGTTATCCATGTTTACGTGCAACTCGACATTCTTGTTTCTTGCAAGCACCCTACGGCAACATTTTGAGACTTCAGGAATCGATCTAAAAGTTCTCTAACAGATTATTGGGAGCAGCCCTATACATTCCATGTTCCTACTGTGAAGACGCTATTTACCGCAACTTGGGAAACCAGCACTAGTCGCTGTTTTGGGACACTCCGTGGGTACCTAACGGGAAATCATCGCTAGAATGCATATAGATCAACAGGAGCTCATTTTGTGGAAATTATGCAGGTGGCCCGAGTCCTGCCGGTGTGAGAGCGTCGTCGTAATTATTCCCTGAAGAACTGCTTGCGGAACATTCTTGTTTATGTTGAGAACCATCGTTGAGTCCTGGAGTAGTTTGTCTTCCGTCTAAACCTGTCTCTGACTAGGCAATACTGTTTTCGCTCTGCTAGTTTTCTGGGAAGTGAAATTACAATAATAGGTGTAATGGGAGGAAGAATGACTTTTCTAATCCTACTCGGTTCGGGATGTGTTAGCTAGTTTGTTTATTTAATTACCTTGATTTATCCTTATTACACTATCGTAAAGATTGTATTTGCCATCTACCGCCATACGATGTAAAATGTTCTTGCATTTCCTTGCGTTTTCGTGACAGCATACTTCCGTTTTCCTTGCGCGTTCTATATATATTCTTATTTTGAATCCGAAAGCTGCCGCTACTGCATAAATTATTAGCTGGGACCCGGCCACAGCCATATAAAAGAACGACGTCGGGATATTCCTCAGCTCTTTTTTCATTTCTCCGATCAGCTGCTCCTCGGATTGGGCCATAAATTGTTGGAATAGATCCTACGTTTGAGGTTGACCTGAAATTTCCGATTGACTGCAGCTGAGGAACGTTCGGAGGGTTCGCGTTTATCGGTATCACAGTGATATTCATGCAGTTCATCTTCGCCAACGACCTGTTGGTGCGTTGCGCTGATGCCAGGTCCGGCCAAAACACTTGGTACTGTGATCCTTCTGATTCATGGCATTCGAAGAAAAAGAGCAGTGACTTCGACATCCCCATCTCACTGACGACCAGACATGACAACCCTCTTTGGAAACTTAGTGTGGGAGTTCTGCTTGACCTCGCTGCTCACCTCCATAGTGGTGGTGTGAAATATCCAGCCCGTCCAGGGTTAGATATGTCTTATCGTCCATCACCACCAGCAAGTCCCGCCATGCCGGAAAAAAATCCTTGACCATTGTCGTCAGGCACTGCTTCTGGATGGTGGCCCGCTGCTCCGAGACGGATGGTTTTTTAACGTCCTTTCGGGTAGCACCGACCGCACGCATGGAAATCTCCAACTTCCCCTCGATTTTGCATTTCAGCTTCTGGAACTCGACTAGGCAAAACTCATGCGCGCATTAAATCACACATGAGTTTTAAGATTTTTTTCCCGACCTCTGGGTGAGATTTAATCTATCTTGCTTAGTAATGTTTTCCAGTGCAATAAAATCGAATCGAAAAAACCGCGCACAGATTTCCTACACGATCTTCGAATGATTTAAATTTGCCAAAATTGAACCTATAAACCGAATCATGCAGCCAAGATGTACAGAAAATAGTCACACGTTATAAACTTACAGGTCACATAGGTGAAATAACAATGATTTAACATGAAAACTATAAATCCAATGTTGATTTTAGTCTACTTGTTGTCGCGGGTTGGCATTTCCTGCCTACTCGAGCACTTCAGCGGCCAGGTATTCCATCACCGCAGCGAAGTAGACGGGGGCTTCGGCACCAACGCACTCGGTGTAGTGCCCTTCCAGAGCAGACGGTAAAGGCGACCGAGTGGGAGCTGCAATCCGACTGCAAATTTGTCACGGCCAGACATGTTACTTAGCAATAGAGTGCCGGTCGACTTGACGGTGCGTAGCCGAGTGCTGACACAACATCTTCGAGATCGCTAAAAGTCTGAAGGAAAATGGCAACGTGTCACCCTTAAATATCTTTTCCTGATGCATAGGAGACGTTCCTTACTTAAATATGAAGTCTGTGCTAGGAAAGTACTGTGTATTCCAATAGTAGAATGTTAAAAAGCAATAGATTTAAATATTGGAATCGAAGCGAAGAAAATGTCTCGATCAATTGGTGCAAACATTTTGGAAATCAATCGTGGAATGACTTAGTTATTAACGTTCAAAACCTATATATTTTTCGTGACGCTCCAAAATTTGCAATTCGAACGTGTAGCCCAGTATTGAAAACACCGACGTAGTCCTACGTCAAAAAAAAAAACTCCTTTCTTTGGACAATGTTCGGACCGTATTAGAAAGCAAAAAGACGTTTGTTTAGCTTCGTCCTAATTTTAAAGACCTTATCTTCATTTTCCTATTTTCATCCTGCATAGAACTATCCGTCTAAAGCAAGCCTAAACTTTTGATTCATTATTTGTATTAATAATTATTCATGGAAAAGTGATCATAGTTAGCATTATTTGTCCCATCTAGTTGAAACGGTTGAATATTACACACAAATTACCTGTAGCGTACCGGTAATGTTAAAAGATTCCTTCTATGACGGTGGTGGCGGAGGGGGTGGAGCGCTCAAGAGATGAGCTGGCGGCAATCCGGTTGGCATTGGTGGCGGTTGAATATAGCCAGTACCGGGGGCGCCGCCCGGTGGTTGCCACGATCCTGGTGGCATTAATGGTGGCGGGCCGCTCGATCCACTGCTGCCGCTCCACGATGGCATTCCAACCGGAGCTGTACCCGGCGCTAGGGGTTGTGATACACCCGGGGGAGGTGGCGGATAACTTTGAGGGAACCGAGGCAGAGGAGCTGTGCCTGGAGGGAGCATATCCGGACTACCTGGTGGAGGTGGTTGTTGACCCCAGGACATAAGTGGGGTTACTCCTGGAGGTGGTGGAGGAGGACCAGGAATCGGGGGCATATTCCATTGGCTCATCTGCGGAGGCATCGGCATAGGAGCGCTGGTAGTTGGTGGCGCAGGTGGAGCGGGATGTGGAGGAGGAAGATGCGGCGTTTGCATGAGAGGACGGGGAGCTTGTCGAGGTTCAAACAGACCGTAGGATCTGGATGCCTGTGAGTTATGTTGGTTGGTTGTCTCTGGTGGAGGTCCTTCACCGAGCTCCGCCATCAAACTCATGTATTCTTCATCGATCTTGGCCTGATTGTTGCTTGCAGGTGGACCACCTTGTCCCGGACGTTTGCTACGGCAATCCTTGGCAATGTGTCCAGCTCCACCGCAAGAAGAACAAACGATATTGTTCGTAATGTTCGGTTTGTCCGGACAAAGCCAGGTCTTGTGCTCATTGGATCCGCAATTGGTACAGCGGGGACCGTCCGTTTCACGCAGAGTTCCATTCAGCTGGGCCAGTTCTCGGAGTTGCATTCTCCGAAGATCGTTGTGACCTTCTGGCACTTCGATACCCTGCCGGATGACATCCTTGATACGGTCGACAGCCTTTTTGACCGCCTCCGGATTGCTGGCAGTGATGAAAGCATGCAATGGTTCATCCTCTCCCGGCAGTGGCTGACCGTCCTTGCGTCCAACTTTGCCCTCCTTCACGGATCCCTTGCCACGGATGATGATCTTGGCCCCGGTGTCCTTCTCCATGGCCTTCAGGGTATTTCCACGGGGTCCGATGAGTAAACCTACAAAGTTTATATCCGGATGCTCTTCCTGGGGGATGAGAACTTTGTCGCTGACGCGAATGACCGGCGGCCTGTGATAAAAGATGGTTATAACAAAGGGAATCAAAACATTCAAATAACACCTACTTGTAATCCGACGGTGGCTTGAAATCTGGGTTCATGCACTGCATTCTCTGAATTAGCAGATGGCGTTGTTCTTCCAGCTTCTTCCGTGTGCGGAACTCTCGAGTGTTCAACCTCTTGCCATCGCTGCTGTAGATCGGCTCCGGCGATGGAGATCTGCGAATGAGTCAGGAAAAAGAAGGAAAGAAGAAACAAGACATGAGAATTCTGCTTTGATAGTCTCCACTGCGGATAGAAATAGGAACTTAAGTCTAGTTAATGTTTTGATTATTTTCATTAATAGCTGCTTTTGGTGGAAAAACATGTTCATTAGTTCTTCAAAGAATGAGATATGTTTCCTATATGGGAAAAACGATCATTAGTTTGACCTGCTAAAGTTCATGTGATTATTATTTTTCAATTTTCAGACTAGCCCGCTTGCTAAAACCTACAAAGTTCAAAGGTTTAGGTTACTGCAATCAATATTTTCGTTAGCTTTGTTTTATCTATGCAATGTAGCTGTAACGGCAGAAATTTCTATTATTTCCTAATTTGTCTCGCCTTGCAACAACGACGACAACACAAGACACAGCTGGGAAAAGAGAAAAAGAACCATTAATCACATCTCTGTACGGTTTTCTCTCCAAAACAAAAGCAGAAAAGTGTCAACTCCTGGCCATCACCAGCCGGTTCTCTTCCGTTTTACACTTCCACGGGTTTCAAGTGTCACGAAATGCGAGCCACTATCCACCGGTTCCTGCCTTCACTGTTTGTGTAATTCTGACATTGCCTCACAACACTCTGCTCTTCTTGCTTTGGCATCATGAGACGGTTCAATTGAACTTACTTTCACTCTCTGTAGGTGGCAGGTTTCAGAAGAAGCTGAGTTAGAAAACTCTTCCTGGGGTGAAGTTGCTTACATTTGGGAGGGGGGGCCTAGCAAAAGTTATCATTAGTTGATGATTAATGTTGGGAAAAAGTTATCTTACGAATGTCGAGACAGCACATGGCAAAGTGCTCAACTCCGAGAAACCCACAACAGTGGTTTCAAGGTTCAACCTGAAATAGGGGGTCAGTGTTTCGTTTTTTTTTTCATTAGTTTACCATATCTCACTGCATTGTCTCGTACACTTGATGACGACAACCGTGATACGCGATGGATCCACAGCTCTAACAGTAATCGCTTCAAATGAAAAACTCATTAGTAATTGAGATTGTAACAGACGACGTTTAAATTGTTTTCTAATCCTATTTTCTAGTTACTCAACCTTATCTGGTCGGTCAGACAGTAGCCACCGTTGGGTTAAATGTTATTGGATTTCTTTGTTACCATACGAACATAAGTCTGGCAACAACGTATTCAAATACCAAAATTTGATCACTGCGCATAAGATGAGACTTCTTGAAGACAATGCATAATTTGTACAAATTCACTACTACCTGACTTTCTGTTGAGTTTTCTTTTTGACGTCTTTGTTTTCAACACCAAGATTTAATTTCGAATTTTCCTAATAAAGTGTTCACGTCGACAGATTCTGAAAGTTCATAATTTCATTATTAATAAACGAAATGCCACACTGGTGGAAACATATATCGTGATCTGCCTGAAGTCCGTTCACCTAAGGTTAATATTATACGTAACATCTTAGACCTCTAAAAATTGTAATCTGTTCGAATTTGTCAATCTGATCTATGCTACAAACTCAAGGCTGGTAACTTTAGTGGCCAAAATGTCGAAAATAGTGACCAAATAGCCCTAATAAATTTCGTATGGTCATTTTTCTTAACGACTTATTTGGGGTATCATCCAAACCATTAAAGAAATGGTGGGTGGATTTGTGATGTCGTTCGTTTAAGGTAATTTTTTCGACTTTGCGGCAATAAAAAAGTGACCAAATGGTGACTATGGGATAATTCTCGAGTACTTTTTCAAACAGACGTATCTGATTTTGTAAACAAAGAGGGGAAGTAAGATTCAAACGTAAATTTCTCAAAACATTCAGTTTTCTCACGGAAAGTAGCATCACCATCATGTGAGGGAAATGTTATTCCTTGTGTTGGTGGCCATAGTTTGCGTAAAAGTGCTAAAGGTTTCATGAATTTTACGTTTGCATTTTACTTCCCCTCTTTGTTTACAAAATCAGATACGTCTGTTTGAAAAAGTACTCGAGAATTAATAATTAACTACAAGTGGCTTTACTGTGTGTTTGCTATTTGTTTGATTCCCTCACAAAGAAATCTGTGAAAAGACTCGCCTTTTTTTTCCTCTACAGCTTCTTAAACATGATCGGCTGCTCGTTTTTGCGAAGACTGTTGCTTCTACACAGTTAACACTCCCTCTAGCATTGCTTGAGTAAGTTCCACTTCCGTTATATTATGGTTCTTAATGGCTTTTTAACAATCTGGCATTATAAAAAATCGGGTATTACGGTTAACATACTTATTAGAACGAAGTTTTCATCATTTTATCCTTTTTTCGAACTAATCCCCGCAAAGAATCTTCAACTCCTGTTATTTTTTTTATATCTACGATTTTACGTTATTCATTTGTTGCTTATTTAGTTCTTACTTTCTTGCTAATTTCTTCCGTTTTTCTTCTCGTCCGTCCTTATTTTTCAGTTTTCAATGTTCGAAATATTACTTATAATTAGTATATGCTTTGTTAGCCATCATCAGCAGTTCTTTGGGGATGGGTTCATTTTCGGTTCGGTAGATGCGGTTCATTTTCGAATAACTTTAATCACAATCGAATTTAATGTTCTCTTAACATTGACGATCGATCGTCGGTAAGGTTCTTAGCCATTGTCGAAAAGCTTTAGTTTCACCTCTGTTTGTCGCCATGATAAAGAACTAATCCCAAATAGTCCTCAATTCTCCCTTCTGCACTGTCATGCATATCTAATTCATTTGATTTGAGCAGGTTCTACTCATCCATTAGCAAGTCCATTTAAATTTCTAACGGCTTTGACTTCGCGATCTGTAGGAATATCGTTAGAACGACGACTAGATTTTCGATTCTAGAGACTTTTGCATAGACTTATACTTAACAGAGGCGTTCCGAATTCACGATTATCACAAACAACACCTCCGCTTTCATACTCGGGTAATCTTACGATTCTTGAATACGACGTAGTCTTCGTTATCGGGACACGTTTCTTGGACACATGAACCGTGAAATAATTAAGGACATACGGGATCAAGTCCCTATCAGGGTGGCCACACAATCTTAATATAAAAATTCCCGCATGTTTCCCGCATTTTTGCCTTATTTTCCCGACTGTTAAGATGAGTTAATATAAATTACTCGTAGCTAAATCTCTGAGCTCCAAAACTTTTTCCAGTTTGATTTACCACCAGACACTTTCTATTTATTTAAAATACGCCTTTTTGTGCGACAGGATGAGCCAATTTTCAACAAATTTTATCAAATTTGGTAGCTCCTTCTTGGTTCTAGCCAAAATATGTCCAAACCATTCAAACCATTTTCATCGCTGCATCGCTGGTGTTTGTAAATTTTGTTTTATACGGGATCTAGTAGTTTGCATCATTTCAGAACATATACAAGCTTCTAAGTTTCTTACTGAACGCACTCTTTAAAAATTTAATTTAATGAACTTCAGAATATATATGAAGATAGGGTGGAAATATCTATAATGAACATGCCAGTAGTTGATGAAACTTCTCGGCAATTGAATAAAATAATTGGAAATTTCCAGATAATCATGAAGTTTGCTCGCTGTCTTTCGAGAAGAGAAATGGTGGAACTTTAGAGAAGTTCATTGAATTGCCAAAAAATTATTACCGATTCTGGAAACTTGGATGAACTTCCAAAAAGTTTGCTGATCATCCATGGAATAGGAACAACTTTCTGGAAATGAAGGGAACTTATAAAATCAGATTTCGCTTCCCAGAAGTGGTTTTAACTTCCCACAGGCACATCATCTGTGATAAAAAGCAGAATATCGTACATATTTAATTAACTTACGAAAAATTGAAAAAAAAATCTTGGAACCCGTGGAATTTCTGTGGAATAGTTAGCATTACCGAGATGTTGTTAAACCGTACAAGATTTTTTTTTTTAATTTCCAAGATTGTGAATAGGTGAAAAAATTCTATGAAATTGATTAAAAAGTTGTTGGTTTCTTTATTCTAGTTTTGGTTGGGTTAGAAAAATTATCGAGTAGTAAGAAGTTTAAATTCTTCTTATAACTTAAATACCCTGAATATTTGGGATGTTTTCGGAACGATTGGAAAGATTCTCGATCATCTGGAAAGATCCCTGAAGTTCTAGGAAGCTCCCCAAACTTATGTAAGAATCCTTTGAATGTTTCCTAGACTTTTCGAATGCTAAAGTTTCCTGTTTATTTGGGACGTTTTCTGAAATTTTGGAAAGTTCCCCGATCTTGGGGGAAGTTTTCTGAAATTCTTGAAAGGACTACTGAGAAATTTCCTGAATTGCTGAATCCCCTGAGCATCCGGGAGTTTTTTCGAGCTTCTGGAAAGTTCCCTGAACTTCTGGGAAATTTTCTGAATTTCTGGGACGTTCTCTGAACGCCTGAGATGTTTGCTGACCTTTTGGAAAGTTTCCTGATCTTTGGGGGAGTTCCATGATCTATGTGAGCATTTCTTGAAGTGCTGAAAAGTTTTTTGAATTCATGAGAAACCCTGAACTTCAAGGAGGTTTCTTGAACTCCTACATGTTTGCTGAACTTATAAGAAGTTCTGTATATGTCTAGCAAATTCCAAGAAGATCACTAAACCTCTAGGATGATCGGCAAACTGTTGAAAAGCATCATGAATTTCTTGACTGTACTCTATTGGAAGTTCTCTAATTGTCTGGCAAGTTCCTTGAATTTTTGGGAAGTTCCCTGAACATCTTGAGTAGTTCTATGAACTTCTGAAAAAATACAAAAATAATCTGATAAGTTTTCTAAACTTTTGGAAGCCCCCTGAATTTCTGGATAGTTACCTTAACTTCTGTGATGAACCCTTTACTTTTGGAAACATCCCTGAACTCGTGGTAAGTTCCTTGTATTCGTGGACAATTCCCTGAATTTCTAGGAGACAATCTGAATTTCAGGAAAGTTGTCTGAACTTCTAGGAAGAACCCTTAATTTCTGGAAAGTTCCCTGTTTTTATGGTATGTTCCTTTGACATCAGGGAGAATTGCTAAACCTCGGGAAAGTCTAAGTCAATTCTAAAAAGTATACCGAGCTTCTGATAAGTTCCCTGAGTTTCTAAGTGGACTGAATTTACAAGATTTTTTTCGAATTTTTGGAAGATAATTTTTGTTTATCAGTTTCTTAACCTTTACCGATATTGTGGGCGTAAATACTGCGGGCCGTACGTCTTAAGGACAGATTTGTAAGAATTCCACAGGGTCACCAACCCCCAAGTTTTCGTCGAGAGAACTAGCTGAGGCCGTACGCCAACATCCGTTAAGCTGCAGTGCACCTATGTAACACTAAGGCCAACATATCCAGCTGCATCGCAACAGAGGGAAAAAATCATAAGTTGACTGTAGTTGTCGCATAATGTCTAGGATCATATCCCTTGGCATGTTGAAACGTTGCAGAAAGTGCTTCTTGTCATAGGTTGGCGTGGCGCTATCTATCACTATCAGCACTATCTAATATCGTTTAAATGAGATGCATGCATTCACACACTCACCACCACTCAAACCAATCCATGGTAAAAAGTTTCGGTCTCTAAAAGAAACAAAACTTCTGATTTTTGGATATTGTATGATTAACAAGATGATAGGTGTTGGTGGGTTTAGAAACAAGTAATACTACACCGGTGCGCAAAGTTGGTCTGTTTTAGCTGGTTCTTTTTAAGTTTGCTGATGCAAATCAACTGTTAAGATGCTAAAATAGACCACCGCAGAAGATGCTCTAAGCGGTATGTTTTGAACAGGCTGAACAATGAGATCGGTGGACCGAGTAAATGACAAAAACGCTACTCAAATCATTTGAAAAAGGTGTGAGTATGGTTCCTTCAATATGACAAAAATTCCCGATGACTTTTGAAATTCCCGCCTTTTTCCCGCATATTTCCCGATGATTTTGGATTCCCGCAATTTTCCCGCATTTTCCCGAGTCTGTGGCCACCCTGCCTATCACTTCGAAGTTTTCTGAGCACAAATCTCTAATTCTATTTGGACTTCAGGCATGAATTTTTTTTCGAATCCTTTGCTTAACTGGAGCATCCATTGGTTAGCAATTTGAGCGTTGTTAGTTTTGTTTTGGATTTTTAGTCTCAAAAATCGTGAAGTGATAATTAACCTAACCTATAAATCATATGGAAAAAGGACTCCCTCCAGTTTCACCCTAAAAGGTGCAGACCACTGTTCGATGATTATTTCTGATGTTTCTTGCAGAGTGAATCACCTTGATATAACGTGTTTAATGGAATGGTGTGACGGTAATTCAAGCTCTTACTGTATTTTTTCAAATTCTTCTAGTAGTGATGGTGAACCTTAAATGACACCACATGAGAATATTTTCTGCGGTAATACAGCATTCTGCAAAGCATCTTTCAACTTATTAAGGATATCTCCGGCTTTGATAGAACCGATGAAGAACGTTTGAAGATGCGATGGAACAATTTGTGACTACGAAATTTGACTAGTAGCAGTGTTTGCCCATTTCGTATATCTCCGAATGGTTCACATGCTTTTTGTTCCTGAATGATAATTGATAAATCATTTACTCCTGTGAGACTTGTCCATTCCCATATGCTACGAATCATCGCACTAAAGGGGACAAGAAGGATTTTTATCATGATAGATTACACTGACTAGTAGCCAAAAATAGAACAAAATGTATTTCGAATTCCTTCACAAGATGCAGGAAAACCAAATGCAATAAAAGCCATATCAATTCAGCCTTAGCTCCTGCATTCCGTGTACTTAAGAGCTGCACTTGAAAAATTGATGCACCAGATAAGAAGGCCTACTCGTTGCCGATCGATTTTGATTCGCGATCACGACACAGCCACAGTTGACTTGAACCACGAAGATCCATCCATCCCTCCTTATTCCTCGCAATATTTGCGTGCCGCTTTAAAGCGAAACAAAGTTTGGATATTATTAAGACCCTACCGCAAATTGTACAGAACACACGTTCGGATTTGTTTTCTGCAACTACTCTGGGCGGAAAGTGCATTTCCCCATACTGTCCAAAAATTGAACACACCAAATTAGTGTCCATGTACAGGATTGGTTTGCCTCACTTGAAATGATGTTCGAGTAATATTTACCTGATACACTTTTAATTTGTGAACTAGAGCCAAGTAGCGTCGAGATCGACGAAGAATATTTCACGATTTGTATAATCATCTGAATCACGAAAAATCACTGAGCGTGCACACCATAATTCCGAGCTCAAACGTTTGCCAACGATTCTGCTACCCCCAAACCGTTGAGCCGATTCGAAAACATGCTTACATAAGTAACGAATTCGGAATGTACAATTCGACGTACAATATTGTGCCACCCCATTGTGAAAAACATTTGACTCAGTTTGTATGGGATTACAACCCAGTTTCGTACTGTTTAACCATTTTTTACTCCTCCACGAGCCTTATATGCCTTTTGCATGCCCCTTGCTTATTGATTTTTGAAGTTTATTTGCTTTTTATCTGGGCTATAAAGCATTAAAAAAGTATACATTAATTGTTATGTTATATATTCTCCGTGCGAGGAGTAACGATTATGATGTAGAAGGAGATGTTCGCTCATCACCATGAGGCACCAAGAGTGAACAACAATGTTTTTGGCTAGAATGAAACATATGAAGAGAAAGTTTTGATAGTTCCGCTAGTGTGCGGCAGGCTTGAAAATATAACAGATGTTTTAGGAAAATTGAGCGAAAAGGGCATGTGTACAGTGGTACTCGCATCGCTTCACGGTGTTTCTCTCCGAGGTCTCTACGTTGGAGACGACGAGAAAAAACTTTAGTGATCGTCAGTCGGTGCGAATCAAAACAAACCCAAAAAAGGAGAGTTCCTCTCCCATGTGCGCATCAGTAAACAGAGTGCACACAATATATCGCTAGAATAACTATACAAGCCACAGTGGTACATGAGCGTCTTCCAACCGGACATTTTTGCCTGTTGAAGTGGCGGACTTAGTCCGTGCTTCGACCTACCCCGCAGTGGGATGTTAGGCAAAAATGTCGTTGGTTCGAGTACCAGTACACATGCCCTTTTCGCTCAATTTTCCTAAAACATCTGTTATATTTTCAAGCCTGCCGCACACTAGCGGAACTATCAAAACTTTCTCTTCATATCTTTCATTCTAGCCAAAAACATTGTTGTTCACTCTTGGTGCCTCATGGTGATGAGCGAACATCTCCTTCTACATCATTGAAAAAGTATCTAGCGAACAGTTGCTATATACAGAGCTGGTAAATCTCACGGCCATCATGTGACGAGGGTCCTCCCATAGCTCAGTCAGTAAAGGCGCAACTACAAAGCAACACCATGCTGGAGGTGGCTGGGTTCGATTCCCGGTCTGGTCTAGGAATTTTTCGTTAAGGAAAATTTCTCGACTACCTGGGCATAGCGTATGATTGTACTTGCCACACAATGCAAAAATGGTACCTGACATCGAAAGCTCTCAATTAATAACTGTGGAACACTAAGTTGAGAGCAAGCAATAAGTTAATTGTGAAAGCAATGCTTAAGAAGAAGAATCATGTGACGATGACAAAACAGGCCTTCTCACTATCACGAGAAGAAACGAACTATCACAAGCTCTCTTGCCATTCTATCACCATAATTTGATCCTGAGATATTTTCCCTTGTGATTTTGTTTCAGCAATATCTTACTAGTTTACATAAAATTTGCCTAGCAATAATATGTTATCGACAAAGTGGAAACTGCTTTTGAAGTTTTGTAATAAATCTCACAATTATACCATAAATGTGTTTGTAGGAGCGATGACCAAAACACTGTCACGTGCTGTCATGACGAAAAAATCGCTGAGAATTTGAAGAACATCTCCATCATCGTTTTCTCGCCCGGTGAGATTTTCAGACGTATTTTGGTAAAAATCATAAGTCATTTTTCATCGAAAATTGTGATTGTGCTAAATGCACTCTTCTAGTTATCGTTTGAGACCTTCCATTTCAGGTACCAGTACTGTACTAAACAGTGAAAAATATTCACGTTTTGTTTACGTAAAAAATTGTGAAAATAATTGGCAAATCACAAAGGTTATGTTACGTGACGTTAGAAAGATTGACCTGCATGAACCGTCAAGTGCACTAAACGCGTATGGAGATGTTGCTAAAACGCAAAGAATTGTGGAATGCAGCGTCGAATGCTCAGTCGGCAGAAACTGCGACGGTGATCGAAACAGAAACATTTCCAAAAGACAAAAATCACCGATGGGTTATATCAGCGATATAACCGCAAAGTTCACGTAGGATCACAGTGTTTTATATTAATAATGGTATCATCTAATTTATACGTATCCTTACACATATGGTTGGTTAAAATTGTTCTATAATTTTACTATGGACCCGTCCCTTCTTATGAATTCTACTCCATACTGCATTTTCGTGATCCTCATCTTTCTGGGCCACGCTATTCAACGCTAGTATATTGCAGTCGAGGCGAACTGAAATGCTTTCATAAAGGACGAATGGCAGGTTTTCAGTGCCCTGAAATTTTATCATTGCATTGGATAGACACGGAAAGCGTTAACTGTCCGATTAGCCGTTCTTGCAAGACTCTCTCTCCCATACCACACCCGTGTGGACAAAGCCCTGTCCGAACCAGCAGGTGAGAACCGAAAAATGAAATCATTTCGGTTGATCTCGCGTGCTATTTCGTTGATGGCATAGCCTTGAATGTGTGGGAGCAAAAGTAGGTCATTTTAAATTAAAACATTGAACTACTTATACTAGTAGCACTTAATTGTTATTGCAATGCAAACATTTTGTAAGTTTTTCTGATTAAATGGTACGTAAATGAGGTCATTGTGTTCAGTTGAACGAGAATCCAAATCGCTTGATTGTTTAGAGTAGCCGAAATTGGTTTCGTCCAAAATCTAATTCCCGTACACCAAACGTTCGCACTACAACCTTAATTATTTGATATAGCCTGTCTTGATATCTACATTCATACATCTTGCTTTCACTGGAAATAATATTTATGACATATGATATCAAGATACTCTATATCACGTAATATACCTTGTAGTGCGAATGAGTTATTGGTCATTTGGGAAACTTTTACCCAAGAGGCTGGTTTCGTTCACCTCCAATGGCATACGGTTTCTACTAGGCCTATGTGTGTACAAAACTGCCAAATGTGCAAATGTCGAAAACAGTACGGCTTCGGCACAGGAAAGATATTTTTTGCAATCGACCACCCCGACATCCAGCCTCCAGCACTCCCAAAGACATGTCAACTTTCTTTTTCAATTGTTTTTGGGTCCAAGGGAACATCTACTGCCACCACCTCATTTCGTCATGAAGCTAGTTTACTTGTCCACGGCTTCGGTTGACTCGTAGACCGCGTGTTTGGCTAGCTCTCCCGGCAGCAGGATCGAATGGCGGATTGCTTTGGTTCAGCCTGGGCGCGGTAGTTGAAATTTTAAACAGCACAAGTGAAAATTTTAACCAAACAAACTCTTTAGTTGGCAAACTGATTTGGTCGTCCTGAAAAGGACGGATTAGCTTGACTGCTCGACTGCTCGCCAGTCCACCCTCCAGGTTGATTGCTGTCACCAACTGCGTTCCTACAGCCACTGCACAGCTCCACGACTGCCGAAAAACTTAATCAAAATGCGAAGGTGTACTCCTAATAAAACATTCATGGCTGCCTGCTGCGAGACGTTCTTTACTCAAATATGAAGTCTGTGCTAGGAAAGTACTGTGTATTTGGTGAATTTACTATGAAAAATCGACATATTAAGGCATCACCTTATATCTGCGTTATTTTCAATAGTTTTCATGGCAATCGCTTGAACGACGAGTGACGTCGCTAACCAGACCACGAAGTTGGACGTGGGCGATTGATTTAGCCATTTTCTCCGGGACGCGGCATTTTAAGTTGAGCCGGTGCGTGGTCATGAACATTTCGATGAGCCCAAGAGAAATTTCAAACAAACATACTCTTTAGTTGGCAAATTGATTTGATCGTCCTGAAAAGGACGGATTTTAGTTGTTTGCGGAGGGAACATGGTTCGCGATTGAAATTTTCTTCTCAGTCGTCTTGGGCTGCAGGACATCATTCTGTGAAATGGTCACACCGGAGAAAAGTTTGTCCAGCTTCTCGTCGTAGCAGATGGCAGCTGCAGTTGACGTGGGATGATTATGGTCTTCTTTTTTTCACGGGCGACGTTTTCTACCACCGTGCTCTGCGAACACGTCTGTCGCAGCGAGAACTGATGGTTCGTCGTAGAACAGCTTGAATGTTCTACCTTTCGAATGAAATACTTATCGTAAAATGTCTGTGGGCCAGACAGGAGATATTATCGTTCAATATCTCCAAACCTGCGTAACGCTTTCGATTTCAGAAATTTTAGAACAGCGCCTCTATACAGGAATAGAAAAGAGAGACGTAAATCCTACGCCAAAATATTAACGTTTTATTTACGTGAAAAATCGTGCAAACAATTGGCAAACCTCAAAGGTTACGTGACGTTAGAAAGAAAATGGTCTGCAAGCTGCATCGCAGTTTGTGCGACCTGAAAAAAACGGCCAAAGTCTGGCATAATAAAATCAACAGCACAGGCTGATCCATGCCTGTATACGAAGAGGATGTCGCAGGGGATGTGGATCCATAAGACAATATGCGTTGACGATATGATTATTGCGAGCACCAGTAAAAGATTAAGTTGTCATCGCTTGGAACGGTGAACCAGTTCTTGAGAATCCGTGTGACAAAGGATAACAATCGATTCTTCGCGATGAAACAGGAAACGATGGTGCCTTGGATCCCGGTTATTACAAGAATCATCTGGACAGCAAGAAGTTACCGGATAATCAAGAGTACCACAGCTTGATTGGAGCACTTTGGTATGTGGCCTTGAATACATGCCCTGACGTGGCGGCGAGCGTATCAATTCTTTATAAAACCCAACAATTAGAAAACACACGGACAGTTGAAGAATTACATTCACATCAATTTAGCAAAAACATGCATGTCAACACATGTGTTGCAAGTGGCCTCGTTGGACGGTATATACTAGCTGTTTAATTAACTATCATCACGGTCATTAATCGTTTAAATTTTCAAGCATCTGTGTTTACGTCTTATGTGGAACTGTTACATTGCTGACATTAACGAATACTCGTTAAAACTAGGCCTCTTCTAAATCCGGTATAAATTAAGAGAATGATTAATTTCAATTTTGGATGCGACATAACCCCCAAAAACCGAATCAACCATTCTTTAAATTCGTTTCCGGGAATGCAGTTTGACCAAATTTTGGCATTTGAATTCTAATAATACAAAAGGTTCAGGACCATTATGAACCCTTCCGATTCCGGGAAATCAGAATACCATCGAATACAAGCAGGAAACTTGCCGCAAGAAAACCTTTCATGGAAAAATCGTTTCATTTAGAGCTTAACTATGGAATAAACGAACGTAGGAAAAAACAGTGAGCAAACCTTTCTTCCGGATTTTGCGGTATCATCAGGTCCCCGGTTCGCAGCTTTCGGCTGATTTCCTCGATCTGTAGTTGAACTAAAAGTGATCCAGAGAAAGAGAGCAGAAAAAGATTAGATCGAGGGTAAACCCCCCGATGTTAGATTATTACTGGCAATAAACGAGGTTGGGAAGTGTTCAAAATTTCGATCATCTAGAACAAAACACAGCTAAAGGCGGAATGTGTAGGGATGCCGGAATCGATCTCGAAGATGTTGCTATGAAGAACTACTTACGGCGCTATGACACTCGTCTTACAATCGCTGGCTACCATCTAAATCAGTTGCGCTGTCCTGCGGTGACTCTGAAACGCCTAATCGCTTATATCAATGTGTTTGTATTTTTAGTTTTAGGAAGAAAAAGCATGTGTCATTATTGCGCTCTTGTGACTGTTATATTCTTTATCAAAACTCGCTTATCCGGAGGAATTTCAGCAGCAGATCAAATCGCAGTCGATGCTTTCCACTTTGCGGGACTTCGTCAACCTAGAGCTGAAAAGAAATACAATCTGCCAAAATCGCAAACTAAGCTCACCTAAGTATGCTTCCTGCTGATCCTGAGACATTCCCGGCGGCAGAATGGTAGGCATTCCGGGAATGAACGTTTTGTCGTGATCTCCTCCAGCCCAGCGTGATTTCTTCTTTCGTCGACGAGCATCGCCTTCGCCGCCACTATTATTTCCACTACCACCTGGCCCATCTGTAAACAATCCTCTATTAGAATACTGTTTTAACATGAAATAAGTACATCTCCAATTTACCCTTTCCAAAATCCGACGACTGACTGTTTTCATTATGCGCCTCTAACAATGCTTTTTGGGCTTGTATCTGTTGCTGTTGTTGTTGAATTTGCTGCTGTTGATTGTAACTGTTCAGCAACTCTGCAAAACTTTTCGCATTCGCCGCAGTCGACATCATCGATTCGATAACGCTCTGAGTAAATTCAATACCTTTGTAATCGTAGCCGCTGTCCTGCTGTTCACGGGTTTCGCGTTCTCGGTTCGTGCGATCCGAGGCACGGCTGTTACCGCGATCATAGCGCTCACGTTCCCGCGAGCGTCTACGGTCACGACTCCGGGATCGGCTACGCCTTCGGCGATCTTTCGACCGGCTCCTGCTGCGCCTCCTATGGTCGCGGTCACGTTCTCGCTCCCTGTCCTTGTCACGGTGCCGGCTTCTGGAACGTGATCTGACGAAAACACAAACAGAAAATAATGATAACGTAAACAATCAACATTCATAACCTCAATTCAGAGAGCAGGCGTTACGGCGACATCCAGCTTGAGACCCCGGAGGCATAGCGCTACTCACAAGAAATGGGGCTCAGCAGAAAATTTACCTGCGACGGTCGCGATCACGCGGTTTCCCGTGCGAATGACTCGATTCTCCATCGCGATCTCGATCACGGACCTTATCCTTATGTTTTGACACCATTTTTCCACGAATTTTGACTAATTTTCCACCCAAAAATCACAAATTTTCGCCCTCACGAGAAACCTGTGACGCGCACAACCAGAAGGAAAATTTATGACAGCAATGGCGTTGGGCGACAGGGATGCCAGAAGAAGAACTTGTGATAAATAAGATTTATACACGCACCAACGAAACTACTCAGAATACTGATAGAAACAATCATTACATTCAGTGCAAAAATTCATGAGTCGAATTCGAATTAACACATTAATATTATTCTGTGAATAAATCTAGGATTTTTTTTTCAAAGGGGCGAATCTAACAATGAGAGATTCTCTCCTCTCTCGCTCTCTTTCATTTATTTCAACGCCATTATAAAACTTTTGATGGATTTTTTGGTACAGATAGAAACACAACAGTGCTGGCTCACTCTACAAACAGTACACTGAGAAAAAAGATTTGTAAACGCAAACATATTCTAGTTTCATTTAACCGGAATTTCGCGTTGAATTGAGCACAAACATCATATTAGTTTGATTTGACTACCTACGGTGGTTAGAACAACCTAAAAATTTTAGTTATTGTTTCGGGAATTAAGCGGTTAAGTTCAACTGGCATCCGTTTGAATTTACTTTTGTGTTGGTTGTTTCATTATGGCAGCTACGAAAACAAACCGATTTGTTAGTTGGTTCTAACAACGCTTATGGTTTGTTTCAAACAAATTTGAGTATGATTTAAAATGAATTACTGTTTGAAACAAACGATCGAAACGGTGGGAACAACAAACATTTCCGTTCACCTACATTTCTCTTGTAATAATTTCAATATTATTCATTTGAACAAAGGGCCAACAAACATTAGAAGAGCGCACATTTACATTTATAGACCTCTCTCAGTCTAAAAGAAATCTAAAAATGTTAATGAGAGCATTTATACTATTTTCAGGTTTTCATTAAATTTATTACTTTAGATTTTCACCTGCGCTGAAAACTTACGTGAATAGAGCATGCAGCGGGACCGGACAGAAAATGGAATAACCCAAAAAAATAGTTTGTTTCAAACTAAACTTTTAGTTGTTTTTTTTTTTTCAAAACAATATATCAGTTTGATTTAACCGCCGCTTTGGTTGAATCAATCTTAACATTTTATTTGTTTCCCTGAGTCAACGTAACCTGTGTTTTGGTAATAATAAACCTCTTGCAAGGTAAAAACAACAAATATGTTAGTTTAGAACCAGCATAATTTGTGTTGTTTTGTGGTAATATCTTTAGGTAGAAACAACCATCCTGCTTGCTTGTTAAAAAACAGAATCGTTGGTTGAAAACAACAAAACGTATTTTTAAAACAACAATTTTTTTAGTTTGGATTTCAACAAACAAGTTTGTTGTTTCAAACGGGACTGTTTTTTCTCCGTGTAGAATGAAAAACGTAAAGCTGAACGGAATATGTATGGAAGAGCAAGTAATCAAAGAGAGTATCTGAATTTCAGATTAGCCCTAATAAAAAAAAAATCTTCCAAATCAGTGTGGAGAAAAACGGATTGAAACAACGGAAGAGTCCAAGTTGAAAAAAAAAGAAATCACCGAGTGTTAATAAATCTGACAGCTCCCATGTTAAAGAACAGGATGAAAACTTTAAAATGCTTCTAATAATTTCAAAAGAAATTTGATTAAACGCGGTTTATAGTATGATGGAAGAAAATTCCAAATCTACAAAATAGGGGCATTATTTTTATTTTATTTTCATTTTGCTGAAAATGGCTTTATTGGGTAGTTTTGGATTTTTCTTCCATCACACAATAAATCGCTTTTTATAACTGACACATAACCACTATGTGTGGCTTCACATACTTTTCATTTATCATATAAATTTCACTTGTGTTTCTCAGAGGGTGCTGTTTAGGGAAGGTCCATTAATTATGTCACGCAGTAAGGGGGGGGGGAGGCTGTATTCGGGAAAACGTGACGATCCATACAAGAAAAATTTGAAGGTCCATACAAAAACTTTGACAAGAAAGGGGAGAAGTAAAATAAGTCATTATTTGCGTGACCTAATTAATGGACGTCTCAATATGTCTGACACATCTGTAGTATGTGGAATTTTCAATGGATTTTTGCCAATAAAAATGAGTGGATAATTTCCCGTGTTGTAGTTTCGAGATTCAATTATGTTGTGTCTTGCCAAGGATTTTGGTCCGTATTAATTCTAAATGTTTGTACGTTCAATTAATAGATGATTTTTAGAGATTTTGTTTCTCAAGAGGATGAAAATAATATTGGCAGTTTATTTGCTGCTATTGCTGTTTATTTTCTCTTTCAATTCCTAATAATTCGTGGGTAGAAGGAAAATTCAAAATGATACTTGCATGACATTATTTAAAGCAACTTTGGAGCCATTCATGAATTGTGAAGTAAAAGATTATTGACCCAGAAGTAACCTTTATGCGTCCGATATTTTGCAAATTGAATTAGTTTAAGACAGGTTTTAGGTAAAGGAAGCACAAAAAAAAAAATAGGGTGATGGACAAGCACGAGGCTGAAAATTCCGATATTACGAAAAAAAAAGTGCGGATTCCAACACTCAGCGAAATAAATTTTCGATATTCATAAAGACTCGAACGCCGTGATAACGGAAGCGCCCAATATGACTATACCTTCTTGTCGGATAGAAAACTGATTATATACTAGTTGATTCCAATTGAATATATCGACGTCATTTACGAAAACTGCCAAACTTGCCTTTACCGTTCCGTTTCTGTCCATATTGCATTATGATTTTTTGCCTCAAGAAGCTATACCCACAAGCGTTATATTATTCAACCCAAAATTAACATCGCTAATGCGGGATTGCATCAATACAACAGTTGTCAAGTAATGAAGCGTTAGGTTAGCTTAAAAATGTAGTGATGCATTACCAATGCAATAATGCTACTTTAGCAATGTCTTATGGCATTACAAAAGATATAGCATTAGTTTGAGCTTAGTGGGGCCTTTTTCAGCTTTAATCCTACTTCAATGATGCACTAGACGTAATGCATATGCCCTGCTCGTGATTACTTGGGCAGCTAACCATGGTCCAAATTTCATGCATTTGCCTTGTATCGAAATTTGAACGTTGAGGTTACGGACCCAGCGATTTAATAGCCCTTTTCCACTACAACCTATCAAGATATAATACCAAGCACATTAATTCAACATAGTCTATATTACGTAATATAAAATTGCAGTGTAAACGGGGTATTAACCACAAGCCTAGACGTTAAGAAAAAAGTACGCAACATTAAGTTTTTTCACCCATCCCGCATGTTTTGTGCAATAGTTAAAATTAGGTATAAGATTTCAAATATCAATGGGTAAATTTACCTAATGTTGGGTACTAAAATTTCAAGTGCCAATGGGTAAAATTTACCTAATTAATTATCGAATTAATTGCGTTAATTAATTAATTAAACATTTAGGAATGAAAAATTAGGTACCTAATGAACATTTTTTTCGATCAGAATATTAAACCACCCGGACAAATAGTTAAATTGATCATTTTATTTGTCAATATCGGTGCAATAAAACAGCTATTTCTTTCTACATAAATGCGTTTGCAATCCATAAGTAATAGCGTTGCTAACAATGTTACCATTTCATGGATTTGAATAACCGGATAGCCGAAGAGAACCGCGATGAGCAAATAATGCGTCCGCAGTCGACCAGACTAACAAATAAATGACAATCATCAACTCCGCCGACGGGTGCTATGATTTTCAACCAAAATTAAAATACTCATCCGTTTATTGCGCGAAGAGAACGGGATGAATGAGTAGCATCAACTTAAAACTGAGTTGTTTTGGTCTTCAAATTAAAATATAAACAAATTGGGTTACCAATACCAGTTTACAATAGAAAATGGTCCTCATTGTTCCAAACATTGTTGATTATATAGATCTTTAAGCAGCTAACGAATGACGATGTTGTAGTTCACGACCTAAACAAACCTTCCGATCAAATTCGAACACCAAAAAAAAAACACTGTTCAGGGCAGTACTGATGGAAGTCACTCTGAGAAATATTGTATCACTATATTGACAATTATATCATGGTCAAGGTGACTATTGCATATAGTCTATTTCCGACCATGAATCTTATTGTTCGTGAATCAGATAAAATAAACATGCAAATTGTCATTACAATAGATCTACAATTCACTCCATATGCTAGGATTTTCAACAATTGTGAAACAATACAATTAATAGTAATTTACTCAAATTTGTCCGGATAATAATGATTTTTTCTATGGTTAAGATGCTTTTGGTGCACTTCTTGGCACCAAGGCGGTGGGCTGTATATCAGGAACGCGATGGACACACTTGGTTCTGGAAATGACTTAACTCTTTCTTCCGCCTTGAAAAAGGCAGGAATTGGTTTCCAAGTAAGTGTGTACAATCAGCTACTCCTGTCAAGGTAGAATGCAAGCAACAGACTCGGTGTGGGTTGACACAATCAAATACGTCTAAAATGAAGTCGGCTGGGAAAGTGCCAGAGGCAAACGTCAATTTTTACTCTTAGTTGTTTATTTCCGATGTTGATAGTTCGGTGGATAAAAGTAGACTGTGTCCAGGCATAAGTTTTGGATTTGCTTTATACCCACTCGCAGAGACCAAATAAAGCAAGGAGTGGAGCTACGGTGTGCACAGGCTGCAAAATGTGTTGTGTAGTTTCCATGACTACCGAATGGTAGTTAGATGTGCGTTGCTGCTGGCTGATGTGCACATCGTTCAGTTTCAGTTTCCGGAGCGGACGGTTCGGGCGCGAATAGATGCATAACAACCCCCCTTTTCTATTGTTGATACGTCAATTTACATTAGATTCCCCGCATAACGAAAAACAATTTGCTTTATAGTCAAAACTATATTTCGAATGCAAGATATATTATCACCTTTTATGTTATTGTTATCGAATAGTTGAATCCCATTTTTACCATACAACCTCTACACTAACACATATTGTAAATGTTTGCCATATTTACCATCTGACATATTGTTAAAACTATATAGAAGATTGTAAGTTTCTAGTTGTCAACTATAAGGGTAAATGTCGTAACATTAACGGAAGCGGTCGTCAACAATTAGGAAAACGGTCCAGGAATGGTTGTGATTATGCGGGTCCTCTGTGGTAAAAAAAACTCCTATTGTCATCCTATCGTTGCGAACAATACTTTTGAACTATAGCTTCTATTGTATGGTTACAGTATATTCAATTTTAAATCTATGCGAATTTTTTATTCGGATAGTCATCATGACTCTCAATAATAGTAAAATTGACTGTCAAATTTGTCTCTGTGCATGAATTATTTGTGGGTATTTTTTATAAGAGTGTGTTTGTATTCAAAACTGGCATACCTGGATGTCATAACTTTGCGTACACGCTAAGACCAGAGTACCGAAAATTCGGTAAAAAATACCGATAACAAAAGTGCACATACTGAAATTATCGGTAAACATGGATTACTTAAATTTCGGTACTGTTGGTGACAAGCGGAAAACGTTAATAATTAACTATTTGCAATCGTTTATATATACCGAAAATTAAGTTTTCTTTTTCTGTTTTGGGTTTTTGGAATGCTATAATAAAAATGTTTAAAGCAAGGTTGTAAGATCTATTTTTTTCAGATTTATTCCCCACTAAACGGATCAGAAAAATGTGAACAGGCTTTAATTAGGTATTTTATTTCCAAGTATTTTTATTCCAAGTAGACATGGCTGCTTGCTGACCACAAAATATGATTTTTCTATGTAAATACACATAATACTCTCCCTGTTTTGGTGCAGTTGCCAGACAAATAATGTAAGGGTATTCTCCTGGTGGTAGAGCATTGGATCAACCTTCGACAGTCTGAAATATATAGAATAAATTAGTATGTGTATATGAATCAAGTGCAATTCATTTCAATTTTTGAGATTCGTCGTATGATTTACATACAAATTGAATAATTAACTTACCTTCCAGTTTTATCCTTGTATCCGCATCGTTTCATCATGTCAATTCCTCCATATTTCCAGTGTTCTACAATTGAATAATAAAAAAATATATTTCATTGGAATGAGGTAAATATTTAAATTCTGTATAAATTTGCGAAGCCGTTTCTTCGTCTGTAAACAAACTTTCCAATCGTCAATTTTTCACGAATTACAGCTCAGTTCCTCTATAGAATTTTGCTGTTAGTGTCCTGAATTGAACTATAGCCCGCAACTATTGGCTAGCAATCGACTATGGGAATGTTTATTTACAAGCACAGAACCGCCTTAACAAATTTCTCCGGAATTTTCATGATCCGCTTATGGTAAATATTTCTACTCACCCTTTGGGTTGGCTGTCACTAATCTCAGTCTCTACAGCTGGTTTCTTTCTTTATTTTAAAACAATATTCGAAACTATTTAGCCTGAAGGTGAGGAGGCGGTACAATTGCAATAAGTCATAAACTTCGCAATGGCGGAGTGTTTATTCTCAGATGCAGCGCAGTGATAAAATTTTAAACCAAATTTAGGTAAAAAAATACGTAAACATTTTAAAATCCTCTTTACTTAATATATAAGTAAAATTTATCGAAATCAGTCGTTAAATTTTACCGAAATTTTAGGTTTTACTACCAAAACCTTATTTTCGGTAACATTGAAACGTAATTTTCGGTAATCTTATCTTAGCGTGTATCGCTTAGAAGCGTTTGAGTGTGTCGACATCGTCGACATTGACGAAAGTCGAAATTTAATGAGCCTTATCGGCCAAACGTGCCTTATTACACAGAGATAATAGCTGTGTTGTTATATTCACCAATTGCATTTGGTGACTGAATTTGATGAGTTGCGCTGTCAGTTTTTGTATCATATCGTGTAACCGTGACACATGATTCATGAGTTTGATACACAGTTTTTGTTGCACATATATTTGAGGGTGTGCGTGTACTGAAATAAATTTATTTTTTTCGTACACACTCACACATGATAGTGGGAACTAAAAACAAAATCAAAATAAACTAAATTTGAAATCAACTTGGAGCAAATATCTCGGTAGGCTTTGCTCCAATCATATTTGAGTTTATCTTGGGTTTTGAATTTAGATTTTGAAACATATTGAAATATATTTTCATGAGCTGATATAGTTTCGTATGGATTAACAATTATTTTTCAAACTGTAGAACGAAGGAAAAATCTTGAAATAAATGGATTGTGTCCCACTATACATAACCTTTTAATTAAGTTGGGTTGAATATATACGGTTAACTATAATAAATATAATAAATTTGTTGATAAATGATCATTTATAAAAAATTATCTCAATAATAATATTGATTAAATTTGTTTAATTAATTTGTTAGATTTTGTTAATGTATTCTGTATATAATGAATTATTTTATATATTTTATATAAAATCACAAGTTTATTAGTTTCTCGGCAAATTGTAAATCCGAGTAAACTTTGAATTAGCGGTAGTATTGTGACACAAAGACATATATTATGAAATTTAAGTAACAATCAATATGCAACTAGCGATTTGAAATTGGTTCACTGTAGTAGAACCTCTTGGTTCGAATTACACCTTGAAGCCAGCACCTTGTTATACATATTTGCGCCTTTGTTTTGATTTGCTGTGTTATTTTGACAGAATATTTGAGAGTGTGCTCATGTGAGTTCATTATTAGGGGCGCATTATTAAGCTTGGGACCGATGTTCTAGTACTGACTGAGCCAAGAAAGAAATCGTTTTTGTATGGGACCTACTGGTCTTAGAGTTAGTCTATGGTTTAAGTGTTTTTCCACTTTGTCGCGAATGAATCGATGATTATTAGCAAGAGGAGGAATCGAAAAAAACTGAAGTCTCGAATCACGGTTCTCGGTGGCAGTGAAATGAAATGAAATTTTAACGCTGAAAAACCTCTAACATTTTAGTTAAAGGATTGAAAGTATAAAGTTACGGTCGTTCGGAGTCGATTGGTGATATTTTTCAGTCCGGTCGCAACGTAGTAGCAGTGGAAAAAGTGACTGCTAACCTTTCCCCAACTATCCAACATCCTAGTGATTTCTCGTGAAAGTGCAGAGGATTTCTCGGCTTCCTTCAAAGCGAGTATCATGTCAACACATTCCTTCCCATTCCCTACTTGACCAGCATTCGGACACGGCCGGCACCGGTATTGCTTTATAATAGGTCACCAGTTTTTACACATTGAAGATGTATGTTAGTCCCAAACATCATCTGTTGTTTCTTTGTGTAAATACAGCTGATCTGGCAATAACGGAATTGCATGCGTGGGCGGTCAATCATGCTCATGCTCATGCAAATTGTAAATCCGAGCAAATGTTTTTTTTTTTTTGGGAAACGATACCTATGAAGTTTTTTGATAATGTAAACCAAGCAATCAGAATTGGAATTATTTGATTGGCTACAAATTGTGAGCCTAAGAAATCTCCACAGGCAAAGTAAAAAGAAATATGGTTTTTTTTTGGTACATTTATAGATGTATAGAGATCAACAATAAAGGCCGATCCGAAAGTTCGATCAAAATTTATATAAAATGTGCGAAACGAATATGAGCAGTGAGTTCACTTTGGAATGTTTAATGCCATTCCAGTAGAAATACTAATAATAATATGGCAAATTGGTTTCTGCCTTGACCTACCCCGCATGGAGATGTGTGGCATAAAGGTATACGTTTGTTCCGAAAAACTGCCTAACAAAAGCCCTACGCTCAATTTCAAAACAATTTCAATTCAATTTTCAAACCTGCCTAGCTCTATCGGACCTATCCACACTCTCTTCCTCATCTTTGGTTCTAGCAGAAATTGCTGTCTACTCCTAGGGTTGCATGTTTATAAGAAGGATATTTCCAATTTTCAAACATTATAATTGATATTGTGCTTCATGTAACAACACAAAACATGATTAGTTAAAAGAAATATTAAGGTTTCTCAGTTTATTTTCATAGTTACTTCTACTTTTTTTTTGCATAATTTGTCATGAAGACATTACGTTGCGTCTTCTCAAGTAACATACCAAATCAGTGCTGCAACTGAAATTCCATCACCTTGAAGAAGAATACTTTAGTTCACCGGTTGGCACTGGTTCATGGTCAAATCACGTCGCCGTCATGCTGCCCATATTCTAATCTTTCTTATGGTCTATGTTTTCACAATTCACAATAACCATGACAGGTTTCTTCGTAGTGATTTTGTGTTCATTCCTCCATTTCTAGTACACATCTTGTAACTCTTCGTTCGTATAAACACTGATATGCACCTGTAAAATATGATAGTTATGATTCTCACAAGCGTTTGAATAATGAATCAATATAAACAACTAATCTTGATAGTTTTAAGTATAATCATTGGATCACAGCAAAAATAACAACGATAACAACAACGCATAGCATAAAACATCATTTTTACTGAGAGCAACATAATTCACTTCAGTCCACTTCACCGGTATTTTGAACCACCACCCAATGGTACATTCGTCGAAGAAAATCCATCTGGCTGCGTACACTCTCCGTCTCTTTTAACATGCTCTTAGATTTTCAACAAAAATGGCTAACAGCAACCATTTTGGGTAATATAATAAATAAAAACGTAACGTTATATAATAAATAAAAATTACTAACAACTGCAAAAGCGCACTGTTTCAAGCACATCACGCTTTTCTCCATCAGCTTGTTAATGGTCTTATTAGAACTGTCAAAATACACATTTGCCTTCTTCCTTCTGCTCCACTTCACAACTCAACAACTCACCGTGATCCACCTTACGGTGGATTGATGAGCTGCATGGTGGTTGCATGTGAGCTTTTATCGAGTTTGCGTGACATCGCTGTGACATTTCCAGGCAAACTCATCAAAAAGCGACTGGTGAGAAAAACAACAGCACTAATATCACGTTCACTCAACCATTCGTTGAAAAAAATCAATGTTCATTTTCATTACGTATTTTATAGAACTTGAATGAACTAGTGATCTAATGTACCATGCTGAGGAGAAAAAAAAGCCAAACTTGGTGACATATTGGAACTAAACATTTTAAATCAAAAATCAATATAAACGTTCCATTAAGGTAGAACTACTATTGTACACACTCAGAAAATAACACTGAACTCGGTTACATTTTCTACAGAACCACATCGGTTACCATCACGAAAGCGAATAAATCGCCTCACCAAACTGCACCGTTTTTTGTAACAGAAGCGGAACAGCGATGGCAGCGGAATAGCTAAATCTGACTAAACCTGCTTGTCGGATAGACAACTGAATAGATCCAAGTTGATTCCAATTGAACATATCAAGCAAAACAATGCATTAGGTCCTAAGTAACAATGAGAGATTCTCTTTGTCGATTTTCTCTTAGGTTAATAGCTTGTCTATTAAACGATTTGGTGATGTTTTCAACGTATTGAATCCATAATCACCCAAGTAACCACAAGCATTATATTATTACACTTATTCAACCCAAAATCAACATCGGTAATGCGGGATTGCATCAATTCAACAGTTGTCAAGTAATGAAACGTTAGATTAGCTAATAATGTAGTGATGCATTACCAATGCAATAATGGTACTTTAACAATGTCTTCTGGCATTACAAAAGATATAGTATTAGTTCGATCTTAATGGGGCCCTTTTCAGCTTTAATCCAACTTCAATGATGTACTAGACGTAATGCATATGCCCTATATATGCATGCTATTACAGCCCCGTGGTTACTTGGGCATACTTTATACTACCGTATGTAGAAAGTAGTTGAACATGTTTCTACATAGCCGTAGGAGCCCAAAGAGAAAGTCGACAAAGAGAGTCTCTCATTGTTACTTAGGACCTAATGCATTGTTTTGCTTGATATCGACGTCAGTTGCGACAACTGTCAAACTTGCCGTTTCCGTTCCGTTTCCGTCCACATCACGTTCGGGCCCTTTACTGTTTTTATTTTTTAGAATCAAACCGAGTTTCGGTTACTTTATGATATATTTGACAGATAAAAATGAAAGATGAGCCGAACAGTACGTTAAAGCAGGGGTTCGGTAAACGAAAACCGAGAATTCGTAAAAAAAAACCGAAAACTCGGTTATTTTAGCTGAATCGATAAGACCAGAAAAATCGTCAGCCATTTTATCTCGCGTGTTTTCGCGAAAATTTTCCGTACTGCGTTGTTGTGTCTGTTGAAAACTTAAAATAAATACCGAAAGACTACAACAGGAGAATGCACGTTTAGTAACGTATGAGGATTGTTAGCAATAAATAAACAATGTAACTGACAAAACTGGTTTTATTACTATGAAATTCGAAGCTATTTCAACCAAAATTCTATAAAGAACCGCATTCCGTAGATACTACAAAAAAGTCGGTTTGTTTTCGGTAATTGCTGATTGGATTTATTTTTGCCAACCGAGTTTTTCGGAAAATTTGACAGATTGCTAGAAAGTAAAACCAACAATCAATATGTAACTAGCGATTTGAAATTTGTTCACTGTTGTAGAACCCCTTGGTCCGAATTACACCTTGAAGCCAGCACCTTGTTATACATATTTGCGCCTTTGTTTTGATTTGCTGTGTTATTTTGACAGAGTATTTGAGAGTGTGTTCATGTGAGTTCATTATAAGGGGTGCATTATTGAGCTTGGGACCGAGCTTGGGACGATGTTCTAGTACTGACTGAGCCAAGAAAAAAATCGTTTTTGTATGGGACCTACTGGTCTTAGAGTTAGTCTATGGTAAAACTGTAACGAGAACTCAGTTGCTCCAGTTTGAACTGAACAGACTACCGAGCGTTCAGCAGATAAAAACTCAGTTGAAATTCAACCAAGTTCGGTTTTATTTTCTAATTGTGTAAACAATGATATTATTCCTCCCTTCCAGGGTTCTCATTTAGATAAGTCGGTAAAGGCGCAGTTTCAAAGCAATATGTTGTTGCAAGAAGGTGGATTCGATAACCGGTATGGACTAGATTATTTTTTTTTACAGTAGCATTTCTCTTCTCCTTGGGCATGAAGGGTGATGGACCATTAGGCCTATAGGGTATGAGGGTATGATACATTTCAAGATGTCTAAAATCGACAGAGGAAACCGGAAACGGTTCGTATTTTCGGCACAAAAAGAAAAATATCAAAACCTTTTGTTTGTTCAAGACGAATTTGCGAGTTTTCAATTTTATTTGTTGTATATTCTACTAGTTAAGTACAACATCATCATCATTGTAGGTTTGTTTGTTTCGATTAGTTTAGCTTAAAATCGGGGCTTTATATACATGTACAATGTTGTCATAATTTCTCGTCTCTTCGCCGTCTACTTGTTCTGTCTCATTTGGGGGGCTCAGGCTGACCATTTCCTCGCAATTCCACATATGTAGTAATAGTTTCTTACTAACTGCTTAAATCAAGATTACATTCCTTTCCGTTTCAGTTTTACTTGGGTTTTCATTTCCATCAACATTCTCCAATATATGTGTGGCCTATCTGTTAATGTTTAGCGTTTGTTTGAGTGAGTGTATAATCATTTAATACTTCTTAATGCTCTTCAATAACTGGTTCAGAATTTGATTCTCTAGTCATGATACGCGCACACACACTTTTGAAAGCATAAAGGTATTTGTTTTGTCCCTTTTTCGGCTAAATTTTTCCGTCATCACGTTTCGTGACTTCTTCCATCCATATTTATCGCATAGACTCTAACAATGACTTTTTTTGTATTTTCTGAAATGGCACCGTTTACATGTGTGTTTTTCTCTTTATTAAATACGCGCTTAGCATTGTATTCAATTATGATGTTCAATTAGTGTATATAAATATAAGTATATGTAGAATGTAAAATTTCCGTCTCTCATCTGGTTGGTTTTCCAATTGTTTTTTCTTCTGTTTTAAACTCTAAATCGTATAGCTACAATACGAGGGGTAGGACACTGCAACTTGGTTTCCTTTCCGTAATCGGTTCCGGTTCATTTCGAGAAGGCGGAAACGCAGTTTTCTATATTTACAGCAACATCGATGAACTTTGTTTTAATGGAATCTTACCTTTTTTTTAAACTATGCGGAGCGATCAGCTCCAATAAATAATTTTGCTTTAACGTTTCTGTTTCTAACTCTGGTCGTCACACTTTATCGGAAAGCTGGCGACTGGATTTGCGTCTTCGTTTGCAATTTGTTAAGTCTTTTTCGATGAAGATTTTTTTTTTTTTGAGGAAAAAGATTTGAACAATTTCGATTGTGAAGATTAGGAGGCTATCAACGGGGATTGAGGCATCAATCCTCACTTAGATGAACCCTCAAACTTCCACCGGCGGCGGTTCATCGATCGCGTTGACGTCCTCCGTCCCGGTGACTTCGATCCCTCTGGTTATGATCCCGATCCCACTGGAGATGCTTCCGCTGCGACTGACGGAGCAACAGGTGCTACTTCCTCCGCCACCGTTGACATAGTATCAAATGCTGCTGGACCGGCCGTTGGTCGTGCAGAAACCGGAAGTGGTGGTCGTCGCTGTCAGGGTGATTTGAGTGGCTTGCAGGTGCTGTGGAGTCGTCGTGGCCGTCGTAGTTGGTGTCGTGGCCGTTAGGAGGTGCTGCTGCTGCATGGTTGCACTTGGCGATAGGCGCTGACTATGGACCGAGTTCGGATGAAGGAGCGATCCATTGCCAGGGGAATTGCTGTTTGCTAGGCGATGCTTGCCATTTGCATGGTGGTGATGATGGTGATGGTGGTGGTGGTGGTGACCGTTGAGCATCGATCCGGGCGGAAGGTGTTTCAGTGGGAACTGCGGAAGAGATGGAAGGTAATTTTAGTGTTCAGTAAAAGTAATTCATAGTAGGTATATCATAGGGTGACCATACACAGAAAAAATATTTTAGTAAAAACTACCTTTTTACCCGACTATGCCTATTTTCAAAACAATAACGTTAATGGTACAACCTTCAACATTTGTGGAAAATTTGACAGACCTCATTTTGAAATCAACCGCTCCACTGTTGATCTAATCGCAGGCATGGTAAAATGAAACGCATTTAGAGTCAGGTGAAAATTGTTGGTGTTTGCGCTTAATTTAACCCTCGAAATGGTAGTTTCTACTGCGGTTTTTTTTAGTGTAGCGAGGCCTCACAGCGTAGTCGGAAAAGGCGTCGGTTTTCCAATCCCTAGGTCAAGGGTACGGTTTAAGATACCGATTGGTATGTACGGATGTAACCGAAGCTAGGGCTTCGGTGGAAAAAGTAGAGCACTGTGCTGAAAATCGGTGGAATTTACAGAGCAACGCGGTAACCGAGAACAGCAAACAGCGGAAAAGACCGAGAGAAAAACAGAAACTGTGAACTCCGAGTCAAAGCAGAAACAAGTTTATTCATGTTCATATTCGTTTACATTCGTTTTGTTATTGACAGAAAATATCGTTTAACGTTTAGGTCATGGTTAATCTAAAGAAATAGGTAGGCCCGCACGAGGGTGATGGTTGGGTACAGTAAATATTCAATAGAATTGACTGAAACTTCGGTTTGCCAGACCAAGCCGTCCGAGTAGCGAATACAGTGTCCAATGTATCGGTCGGCGATGTAATCTCTTACAATCCACAGGCCACCTTTGAGTTGGATGCCACTCTAGGGGCCTTTTTTGATGTCGTCAAGCTTGCCTGTGGGTTGGTTCCAATCTCTGGCTCCACACCAGAGGATCCTGGCCAGCTAAGGGTGCTCCTGATTGACAAAGCCTCTTCAAAAAGGAACAATCTTCTGCTAGGACCAGCTGTAGTTTCGAGAATAACTGCAGTACATGTGCACAATGAAGATGCGACGATATACTTGAAGGGAAGTTCTCCTGCGTCGATGCAGGTGGCATGGATGGAAGAAGTCCATAGTCCGGTAACTTTGATGCCTCTGTGGTAGACTGGGGCTAGTATGTCCTCTAGCAACTGCCTGGGTAGGCTTGTAATCATTATTCCATACGTGATATGGGTGTTGATGATGGCTGAGGTAACTCGTAGCTTCGTTGCACTACTTCAATCAGGATGACATTCTACGATGGTTCATGGTTCGAAGGAGGTTGATTCGGAGCACGGCAGTTGGATTTTATCTCGTCAAAGTAAGGGTCAAAGCGGTCGATTCAGATCCCAAGGACCCAAGGCGGTGGAGATTCAAGTGATGAGTCTTCCGGCAAGAGGAAATCGATGGGGGCTGTTGTAGGTGTGGATGTATGCGTTCTTTTCCGCAGACAGTTCGTATCAATCAACCCGTGCATAGGAAATCTCACAGCCGACGGTTTACCTTACTTTTGTAGGGTCCTAGTAACTGTCGTAGGGTCAGTGGTCGGCAGTCCATTGAAGACTTCTGAGTGCATTTACTCGTCCCCAGAGTTCAGCAGTGGTCAGGCTATGGTTGATATCGTTGAGGAATTCTGCCCAGGTAGCAAATGTGGCTGAACGAATGATATCCCAGAATCCATTTCGCTTCGCCCGGTAAACATGAGTGGTTTCGCCGCCGGTTTGGTTTGTGAGACTTTGTGCTTCAGGCGAGGGACCCTGGAGGGCAGGCAGATGCTCTATCAGTGTCATTCAAGCTGTCTCTCCTGTTGTCGTAGAAGGCGGCATCTGTTTTTGCGTCAGGAGGGATACAATATTGGTACCTTGTAGCAAGTTGGCTATTTGTATTATGCAATTTAATTGAATTGAAAGAAATATTCTGCAGTTAAATGAAATATTTGTACATAATAGCTTACGTTATTATTTATTTAAGTTGTTTTATTTGTCCATCAACGTCGTTTACCATTGTCTTCGAATAAATGTTCACCAATAATCGGTTAAAAACGCAAACAATTCAGTGCTCACTTTTAACAAGTATGTAATGTGATTTATCCAAGTCGTTCATCCACCCGGATAAAAATAACCATACAATTACAATACAACAATATAAAATAACATTAAAATCTATTTCCGACGATGAGTCTTATTGTTCATGCATCAGATAAATGAAAAATTCATATTGTTACTACAATAGATTTACAATTCACTCTATATGCTAGTTTTTTCAACAATTGAGAAACAGTACAATTAATACTTATTAACTCAAATTTGTTCGGAAAATAATGATTTTTTCTACAGTTAAGATACATAACAACCCCCTTTTTCTATTGTCGATGCCTTAATTTACATTAGATTCTACTGTGGTAACAATAACTCCTATTGTCATCGTATCGTTGAGAACAATACTATTAATTGTACATACTATAGATTCTACTGTATGGTTACTAAAGGGTGATACGGTCAAAATTTGGTCAAGGGAAAACGCGTGTAAATCGGTGAAATCGTTTATTTAAAAAATCAAATTAAATTTCTTTTTCAAGTTCAATTAGTATAAAATTCAGGAAAATATTCAGTTAGGCTTCCGCTTTCCAAATCCGAATTGCCGGGCCTTACGCTTGACCCCTGCCATCAGATTTTGTACAGCCACCTTGTCCACCTTCTTCGCCGCAGAAAGCCAGTTTGCCTTGAACTGCTGCTCGTCCTTAGCAGTTTTTTTGGTCTTCTTTAGGTTCCGCTTGACAATAGCCCAGTATTTCTCAATTGGGCGGAGCTCTGGCGTGTTGGGAGGGTTCTTGTCCTGGGAACCACCTGCACGTTGTTGGCGGCGTACCACCCATGGCCTTTTTACCGTAATGGCAAGATGCCAAATCCGGCCAAAACAGTACGGAACAACCGTGTTTCTTCAGGAAAGGCAGCAGACGTTTATTCAAACACTCTTCACGTAAATTTCTTGCTGACAGTCCCGGAAGCTATGAAAATGCTGCTTTTCAAGCCACAGGTACAGATGGCTTGCCAAACCAGATATTTCTTTGCGAACTTTGACAGTTTCGTGTGCTTGAAAATATCTCGCTACCTTTCCCTTCCTTTGCCGTATAAAACTCCTGTCCCGGAAGCTGCTTGTAGTCGGCTTTGACGTAGGTTTCGTCGTCCATTACCACGCAGTCAAACTTCGTCAGCATCGTCGTGTACAGCCTCCGGGATCGCGCTTTGGCCGTCGTATTTTGTTTATCATCGCGATTTGGAGTCACTACCTTCTTGTAAGTCGATAGTCCGGCTCGTTTTTTGGCTCGATGCACGGTTGTAGACGATACACCCAGCTTATTTGCGGCATCTCGGAGAGATAGGTTAGGGTTTCGCTTGAAACTACCGGCAACTCTCTTTGTCGTCTCAGCGGCTTCCGGTTTTCGATTTCCCCCGATCCAGACTTCCTGGCTGTCGACAAACGTTCCCCAAACACTTTAATTACATTTGTAACGGTTGATTTGGCAACTTTTAGCGATTTTGCCAACTTTGCGTGCGAGTAGCTCGGATTTTCGCGATGCGCGAGCAAAATTTTGATACGCTGCTCTTCTTGCTTGGACGGCATTTTGACAACTGAAGAGTGAATTCCAAAATCAAAATAGGAGCAACATTCTACACACACACACCTTCAAAATGAGGGGTGTTCAGGTTTTTTAAATGCAAAATTGAAAGAAATACGTCAGTTGATATTGACTAAATTTTGATCTCGTCAAGTTGCCCTTCATATAACTCGATTGTAAATCTATGAGAATTTTTTATTCGGGCAACCCGTTGGTTCGTTGGTCATTCCATGAGTTTTTATGGCCTTTCTAAAGTATTTCAACAACCTCCGATTATCACTGACTACTTCACGAGATCTATCTGAGGGTTCACGGAACTACATTAGAACATATTGTCCCTGCACTGTGGATAAGACGATGAAGGGTATTGTTTTTTAGGTTAAAGTCGCGAATCGGAATTGTGGTAGTACATTGAACGATTTGAGTTTATTGTACATTTCCAGGCTAGGAAATAGATTCTTGTTTTGTGTAGCGATAAGTTGGGCTACATGTAATTTTGTAAGTAAAAGAAGGTTAATTGTTTAATGTGTGTGGCTTCTTGAACCAATCAACCACCAAGCATTTCATTCCACGCTCCACCGGCAAAAAAATTCGGGCTTGCGGAAATCGTTCTTATTTGAAATGGGTTCGTCCAACATCAAAGTGACCCGGCGCCGCACTCGATCACCATCTGTCAATTTCCGCCATCGTTGTTCGGCAAACCGAAATATTTGGCCGTCGTTCGTACAACGCTAGAGGCAAAGGAAGGTGCGGGAATCCACACCACCTCATCAATATCCGCACCCGATTCCGTTCAGAAGCCGCAATAGTTCACCAGCGTCAATAAGAAGCCGACAGAGTAGTCTCGAGCTTGGGGAACAATTAAAAGGATCGTCAGTAAGGAGAGCTGGCCAGAAAAAGAGTACGCCCATGCGCATGTGAACAACATAGAAGTTGCTGCACCCAGGGGAAAAAGTGCAAAATTCAAGGGTGCCATATTTTCGGTCGGTCTGTCACTTTTTAGAATGATCACAAAAGCTACTTCGGATTTTGTTGACTCGACTTGTCTCTTTTATTCGTATTTTTATAATGATAACACACTTAGAAAATTTAACAGTATTCGGTAATTTTTACCGAATTTTCAATAGCTGAACGTTCGGTTATCGATTTACCGGATTTCGGTGAGAATTTTACAGTATTCCGGTAAAACATTATCGGAACTTGTCAAATTTTACCGAAATCCGTTAAATTGGATCACCGAACTGTTCAGCTGTTGAAAGTTCGGTAAAGAATTGCCGATATAATGTAAAATTTCTGAGTGTGAAGAGACGTCTCTCTTTGTTTTGATTTCTCTTTGTTTTTGTTTTGCTTTAGTTTTGGAATGATCACAAACCGACCGTCGGCTATGTTTGTGGTGGTAAACGAGCTGTCAGCAATCTTTATATTGAGACGCACACTAACGAAAATATACAGCTAGGAAGGAAAAAATCCGCAAACTCTGAGGCATAAGATAAAACGAAAGAAAAGACATAATGACAAAACCTAGGTTAGATTAAACAAATTATAATAAAAAAAAATTTGTTTATTCGTTTCCACCACCGATATTAAATGCCTTTTTGTTAAGTGGTCAGTTCCGCCTGGGAACGACGATCATTAACTGTCATATTCTTAGTCTACGGTGGATCCATCTTGACGTCGATAGCGGAGGTTCTTGGGTTGACCGTTCGGTGACGTTATATCTTCGAAAAATTGAATTCATATGAGAAACCTGCCCTGAGGTTGGGATTTCTTGCTGGGCATAACAACAGACGAGTGGCCTCCAGGAGTTGAGGCTTAAGCCATCAGTTTTTTAATGCAAGGACAGACTGCCCGCAGCCACACTTGTATGTTACCGACCTTGTCCGGATCTTTTAAGCTGTTTGGCTGACCTAGGAAGGCTGCCAGCGAGTGCCGAAATGGAATTCCCCAGTTCTGGTCCTCCGACGACTTCCGCACTGAGGGGGCTCCCGAGGCCTAATATCATTCCTAATCTTCCTAACTTCATCCTCTTGTCAGGGATACGGGGGGCCCACTCGCCCGAAATACAATTTCTACTCTTGTTCGGGCGAGGGATACGGGTGATCCCGCTTTTCCCTCTCGTGTTTCTTGTCGGTTTCTTCATCTATCGTTGGGGGTTGGTTATGCACCCTCCTGCCTGCGGAGGTTGCGGACTAGTGCCGAGGGGTTTTCCCCGGTTTCGGTTCTGGCTTGGTGGCTGCACACACACGGGGGGGGGGGGACTTCTGTTATCCAGATGGCCTAATCCGCACCAGTTGGATGTGATGGGTTCATTGGGTGGTTGGTGTTATTTTGTCAAAAGTGGTTATGTTGATGGTAGCCATTGTGCTGGGGTGTCACTTTGTAGAATTTTACATCCAATTACATGAATTGGATCAGCGGTGTCACATGAATTTAAGGATAGTTAGAGGAGAAGTCCTTTCCGCTCTAGTTGAATGTTGGTGGGTGAGGATTGTATCTAAAATAAACTGGCAACGCTTTGCTCAAACATACATGAATAAGACTATCGATCTGAGCCAATCTACATTCGTCGCGTTGATCTGTCAATAACTTGATAAGGTCCTGAACTTTCGGTAAACAGTGATCGTAATCGAGATGCTGCGAATCAAAGAGTGTTAAAGTTCGAGTGGTGGACATGTGGCTTCGTGAGAAATAGCGAAACGCTTCGAAATCCATTACGACAGCATAAAACATATTATCAAAAAGTTTGGAGAATAATACTCGTTTGTTAGCAGCCACGAAAGGAAAACCAATGTCGATTCGTAATTTGGCCAAATTGGCGGGTACCTCTGTCGAATGGGTGCAAAAACTAAAGAAGCGCTAAAAACTGAAAATTTATAAGAAGCCGAACATAGCAAAACAAAGTGCTGAGCAAATATCCAACTTGAGTACCAGAGCTAGGAAATTGTGCAGCCGACTTTAGCAACGACCGCTGTTACTTAAGGGGGCGATCTTTGCTTAGCACTAATGAGACCCTCCCTCTTCAAATACCTCAGGATTCTTCTTCTTCTCCCACTTTATCTAATCTTCTACCTCACAGTGCCTAGCTTCTTCTGTGCCCCCCACCACCCCCTGAAGCCGTGTTCCGGTACTCTTTACCATCACTGCTTGATAGCTCCTGGCTACCGGTGGGACACTACTTCACCTTCTCAGTCCTGGCTTTCTGCTAGTTTCCTCCTTGATACACGTCACTCGTACATTATACTTCTATGCAACGCTTTTAACAGGACGAATCCGTTAGGCAAAATCTGGCCCAGGACGTATATAGTCGAGCCTACTTTCACACCAATTACCCCAACTACTTTCACGCCAAGTTGGTGAAATTTTTGAATGTTGCTAAATCAACTGTTACCAACGTATTAAAAGTGTTCGGTAAACGTTTGTCGACAGCCAGGAAAGCTGGATCGGGGGAAATCTCCACAGCGTCGACAAAAAGAGTTGCCCGATGTTTCGAGCTAAATCCTCTCCGTCCGAGAAGTCGCAAAGAAGCTGAGAGTGGCGTCTTCAACCGTGGATAGAGCTAAAAAATGAGCTGGACTGTCGACTTACAAAAAAGTGGTGACTCCAAATCGCGGCGATAAACAAAACACGTCGGCCAAAGCACGATCGTAGAAAGTTGTACACGACGGTGCTGACGAAGTTTAATTGCGTGGTACAGGACGATGAAACTTACGTCGAGGCATACTTTAAACAGCTTCCTGGACAGGAATTTTATACGGAAACCGGACGGGGAAAGGTGGCAGATATTTTCAAGCACATTAAACTGTCAAAGAGATATCTGGTGTGGTAGGCCATCTGTACCTGTGACTTGAAGAGGAACGTTTACATTGAGACCGGAACCAGGAAATTTATCTGATCGAGTGCCTACAAAAACGTCTACTGCCTTTCCTGGAGCGACAAAATGGTTCCGTTCTATTTTGGCCGGATTTGGCATCTTGCCATTACGGAACAACGTACAAGTGATGCCCAAGAAACCTCCCAACACGCCAGAGCTCCGCCCAATCTAACAATATTGGACCATCGTCAAGCGGAGCCTTAAGAAGGCCCAAAAAAAAACGGTTGTGAGCGAGGAACAGTTCGAGGCAAATTGGCGTTCTGTGGCAAATAAAGTGGACAAGGAGACTGTACAAAATTTCATTGCAGGTGGTAAACAAGGTAACAAGGAAGCTTAGCTGAATATTTCTCCTATATTTTGTTTTAACTGAAATAGAAAAAGAATTTGATTTATTAATACAAACTTTGATCGACACACACACAAATTACTGTTTGACTAAATTTTGATCGGAACACCCTTTAGCACGTTTGTAGTAATAAATGAAATTGAAAATTTCAAGCACTTTGTAGCATTTTGTAAAGTGACCGACTAAGGTCTTGAAATGGAGAAGTAGATGAAAGTGAAGCGTAAAGAGCATTCAGGACCCCTATGTTTGCCTTTAGTTTGGCCTGAAGCTGAGTCAAACTCCCGACCGTCGTCCAGGTTGCTCAAGCCAACTCCGCCGTCCGTTAGTTCTTGGTCGTCGTGGGAGTCCTAGTGTTTAGAACTAGTGATATCTCAAGCCTTGGGGCGGAGACGTGGCCATTTTATATGCCGTCTCGAGCCGACGCGGACGCAATCGTAACCGCGAATCGGCGCGACTTGGTAGTGTACGAAGGAGATGAAGCGTTGGACTGAGAGCTGGAGGAGTAGCGGTCTGGCTGTTAAGCCCAAAGACCAGGCCCAGCGCGAAGCAGCGTAGAAGATACACTGGAACGTGAAGAGGGGTCCCGATGTTATGAGTGTGAGAGAAGTTAGGGAGTGAAAAGTGTTTGCAAAATTGTATTAAAGTGGGTGAATGTTCTAAAAGATATTTAAGTGATTCTTTGGACGTGGTGGTGAAGCGAGCACGTTGACCCTGAGGTGATTGGAAGAAGGGAGTCTTATTGGTGCTGGGCAGGGATCGCCTCTTTGGTTACAACTCTATGGAAGCCATGGGTAACGGAAACCATGTAGAAGTTCTGTACACAGATTTTAGCAAAGCGTTTAATCGTGTCGATATATCCTTACTTCTTTTTAAATTGCAAAAAAATATTTAAGGAATTAAGCCAAAACTCCTCAAATGGCTGGAATCATACCTGACCAATTCCGATCAAATTGGTCAGTTTAAAGAAAAGCATTCAACCCCTATTCATGCCACTTCGGGAGTCCCACAAGGCTCTCATTTAGGGTCACTATCATTCATTTTGTTTGTTAACGTTATCCTTTATTCTTAAGGAGTCCTTTTTCCATATCTGTTAACAATTTTTTAGTCGAAAAATCCCAAACAAAATAAAACAAACAACGCTAAACTGCTAACCACTGGATGATCCAGAGGAGCGAACAATTCTTGAAAATTTTACGCCTGAAGTCCTAATAGTATTTGAGGTTTGTGCTCAGAAAACTTCGAGGTGATAGGGACTTGATCCCAAATGCCCTTAAGGCACTATTTTTTTTAAATTTACGCTGACGATATCAAACTTTATTTGGAATTGAAAAATGCAATCAAAACATTCAAAACTGAGATACTGTTGTTTCATACTTTATGTAAGAAAGCCTAAATGTTAAAAAAAAGCAACTCGATCTAGTTGAAATTGTGTTTTCGAAGCCATAACCTCTCAAAAAACGCCCACTCACCTCACTTCCTCGGTTGTACAGTGGCTTTTCGAACCACGGCCACCGGATCGTCCGGAACAAGGTATTCCGGAAGTCCTCACTGAACAGACAGTAGATGTAGAAGGTCAGCGAGTAGTTGATGAGCTCCATCAGATTGGCGAGAGCTCGGAAAAGCTAAAATGAGTAACGATATTGATCAAATTTGAATTAACTGCCGGGGAAGTTTTCGAACCAACCTGGAAGGAATAGCTGGACAGATGTTCCGGCGATAGCGTCACATGAAGCAGAGCCATCGGCGAAACGCAGATCAGGAAGAGAAGCGATGTGCTACCTGTGGGTTAAGGAAAACAAGATGAAGTTCAGAATGCGGTTTAGTGCTAACGGTCGAAGGTGAAGCTAACCTAACAACATCATGAGCCGCCGCTCTTCAGCAAACTTCCTCGGATCCTCGTCCTTGGTGTTGATCCGGGATAGCGTCATTCGGCGGCGCCTATCACAGGTACGACGATACACGATCATTATCCTTAGGTTAAAACCGGCTATTAGCACCGTCGGGGCCAGCTTGAAGACAATCTCCAATATCACCTTGTAAATCTGAAAAAAATTCTTCCATAAAATTGAGTTTCGAGAAAAGATAAAAGCACCACTCACCGAATAAAATAACGAATCTAAAAACTTCATATTATCGCGCTTATGATACATTATTGTTCCATCGGATTGTAAGACACATTTGACGACCTCACCGCGTAGGACCGACGGCAGGTAGATCAGAAAGGTGAGCACCGGTATCAGCGCAACGGTGACCCGCGGCGGACAGAATCGCCGGATGTGACCCGGATGGCACACGGACACGTACCGCTCGATCGTCAGCACCAGCAGCATGATGACACCGACACCTGGTGGTTCAAAACACAATTACCCAACCGAACGTCATTTTGACAGTTTATCCGAACTTACCTAAGCAACCATTGCCGAGGAACAGTTCCAGGTGGGCAGAGTAGAAGGCTTGACTGAAGTTCCGCCACCGACCCGAGTCCCGGTGAATCAGCATTCGCATGCCAAACGGAATGGCAAAAATGATTGCCAATAGAGCCGCGGCCGAGTATCCTGAAAAAAAAAAAAAAAAAAAAACGGGAACGTGTAAACATTATTTTCCATCCCATCTGTCGCGGAAAAGTTGGAAATGGTGGAATTTTTATCATTTCCTCGAGGGAAATTGAACCGAGCAATCAGAGACTGTCACTGTTTTTGTTCGTTTGTTTACTCTTCTCGTCATGGTACTGAATAAATAACACCCAGGGAAAACAGAGAAGCCTTTGCGATGCCCTTTCTCCCATGCATGAATGAATCAAAACCTTGTCTCGTGGTAAGCGGCGTTGTGGGCGTCCGTATCACGGAACATTTATCAAAATAAATACAAATAAATTACACACTACTGTGTCGTTTCCGCTTCAACCATTCATTCATTTTCCGCGATCCTGACAATCAACGAGCACGCTGAGTGATGATGATGGTAGTGTGGCCTCCTTCCTGTGACGCTGAGACCCACTATGTAGTAGCGTGTAAAAAACAAACACACAGTAGCCCGATTGCATTGCTTGGTCACGTGATTTGGTCCGTTGGCCGTTGGTTAAGAGATTCGGACGATCCAAGTAGGCACGCGGCTTTTACAGAAGCGAAGGTTGACATAAACGAGGATGCTCATTTCAGCGTGTTGACACTTGGATGAAAGTGCTTCTGCTGGAAATAGAGCGGCGAGTCAATATTTACACTCAGCGGCGACTATCGTCTCGCTCGTTTCACGGAAATGAAGCGTTGGTTGATATTTCAAATCGCTGATTGCCGCTAAGGTGTTCTTTTTGGCTCACACCAACACTTGAATTCCCCTGTTTCTAATTATGAAAAATCGTTCCAAAAATAGCTTCGATACGAACCGAAACCAATACTTCCATCTCCAGGCGAAACACAGCTCAACTTCGCAGTTACTTAATTCGAAAACTGATCCCAGCTGACCGCTTGCAGCCCCTCGTCTATTAACTGAATAATAATAGTAATCCGATGCCTGCTTCGTTTTCCCGATTAAGCTGGGCTTCTCCGCCGAGTGTGTAAATCTAATCAAGCTTCTCCCTCTTCCTCTTCCACCCCGTACCATTCGGTTGGGAAGGAAGAAAGTAGGCCCAAGCTACAAACCTACACTCTGCCATTAAGGCAAGCGCCTGTGTCCACGTCCCGAAACGGGGATCGGAGGGTGACTACAAGGCCATTATGATTTAGGACTACGATGGCTTGATTACATTTACTCCCATGTTCTGGGAGAGTAGTTTCGTGTAGTGGTGGTGAGGGTTCCTCCTACCCTCCCCAGCTGGCGCCAGGGTCCAGGATTTTCCCGGATTCCTGTACGGTTCTTTCTTTTTTTCTCTCACTCTCGTGCAGTTTTTTTTTCGCTTATCTAGCCCGAGGGAAATAAATTAAACGCGTAATTGAATAAGTTAGTAATGGCCCTTTCTCCCGGTCCGGTCAAGCGATCAAACTTAATGCGAGCGACCAAGGCCAGGAGGAGGGACGTTGATTTACACCTGATGGCGGGACTCCGGGGAGGAAAAGTTTATTGCTTTTTTTCTTCCCGTTCGAATTTCATCCCGTTTCCTGGAGAAGGTACGAAAATTAGACACTAAAGTAGATGCGCAATAATATCCAGCCCCTGATGTAAGGTTCGATTATCGTAGTCATTTGTCTAATTTTACCTTTTGATTAATGTTCTTCCGTGAGGTCGGCGGGACCAGGCGAGAGATGGTAGATGGACTTCCCGTGACGTGAATGAAGGACAAGGGAAGAACAAGAACGATACGGTGCAATGGAAGGAGGCTGATTTCCTACTGATTTGGCGGGACTTTTTTTTTTACCCCAAAACGGTGTGTTTCATGAACCATGGCATCCTTTGCTGGTGTTCCTAGAGGCCTTTTGGGTTTCAACTGTTTTGAGTCTCTGTCAGATTTTCCTTCATGAGTTTTTTTTTTCGCAAGTACCAATTCTGGTTTTATGAGAGTCTGTGCATAAACCATGTAGACTATTTTTTTGGAAATCTCAGACTCAACCCCCCCCCCACCCCTTCGTAGGCTTTGTAAGGAGTGTAGACTTTGGTAAACACCCCAGAAAAGTCTACGTGGTTTATGAATAGCCCCTAAATGCGTTCATAGAATCTAAACAAAGAATGAAAAATGAAATAAAAACAATTTTAAACCATGGTTTCCAATGGCAAGGACGTCAGAGTGTTGAAGAAACCTAGATAAAATAGTCAACATGGCCGCAAGTAACACTTGTAAACAATGTCATCTAGCGTATTTTTCTGGGATATACTTGCTCCCACAAACAAAATAGCACCAGAAACAGATACAGGGAGTTATTACCTTCCCGTCGGTAGTGGATATAGAGATATGCAGCCTGGAATTTCCAACCTGTTGATGATTTTGTCTAGAAACGTATACAAATCTTATCAGGGGCTCTGCGTTACTGTCAACCACATATAGATGTACCACAGTGCACATATTTTTGACAATTTTGGACATCTGACAACTGACATCGCCAAAGATTTTTCATTAGAACCTAACTGACAAACGTAAACAATTGCTTCGTTCTTGAATTGGTCGATCTTGGCAACTTGCCCCATTAATCTACCACAGTCATGTCGAAGAACAAGAATCCTATTCGATCAAATTGGAAGCTTACATGGGTAGATTTTGCGAAAGTTATTATTTACATTTATCAGTTAGGTCCTTATGAAATTTTTTTTCGAAATATTACCAACCAAAACAAATCGATCAATGCCAAAGCACGACAGTAATGGCAGAATAAATCAACTAACTCTTTCACACTCGCTTCGTGTCCTATAATGACGATGCGATGCGCACATTTGGAAGTATTGAATGTTTAAAAGAACAGATTGATACATTCATCCTATCCGTATGTTCATCACATTGATACTGAAATTCATGTGAGCTACACGCTCAAAACTGCCTCTCTTTCATTTGTATTACTGTCCCTTTTTTCTCACGGAAAAGTTACTCAGTTTTGTAAAAGTGGAACAACTCATCAATTGAGTTGTTCCACTTTTTACGAGAATTGAGTAACTTTTCCGTGAGAAAAAAAGGGACAGCAATACAAATGAAAGAGAGGCAATTTTGAGCGTGTACAGCAAATTCCTAAATAATTGCCCCACTGAAAACTGCGATCTAGTACTGCCCAAGTGCAAAGTGTACACTGATAAAAAAAAGCAATGATAATATCTAGGTGTCCAACACATGATTTTTTGCATTATGATCAACAAATGAGAACTATTTGTAACTTCAAATACTTCCTATGTATACAAATAACAATTGTGTGCTTATCATTTGCCACATAAACTTCATCTGTGGTTTTCAGAGAGTTCTGTCTGATTAAATAAATATATTGTGGAATTTCACTTGGATTTTTCCAATAATTATGAATGGATTATTTCCATTACTAGATTGTTTATTTTTGTTATTTGGTAGACGTGTGAAAGTGTACAAACAACAGGTCCCTGCCAGCCCTATCCAATAAACTAGCGTTTGACATATCACGGGCCTTATTTGAATAAAATCGTGAGACGATTGTTTTGTTCTTTTTATTTGTTTTATTTGGGATGGTAGACACAATCCTTGCAGCTGTAAACTTTAATTTTCAAGATTATAGAATTTGTCGCGATTCAAGGTAAATGTTCGATTTTTAATGGTAAGATTACTGCGTCAACTTCTGTTCAAACCTGCACCAGTTAAGTTATTATGATTAACTAACGGATTTAATTATTGCTGTCCAGTTTTTTCCTACTTTGAGGGTCACAGCTACTGACAAAATTCATTGCAAATACCAAGGTAATTACAGATAAATTTCTTCTGGGAACCCGAATACCAAGCGAGAGGATTCGCTGGAGGAGAACCACAGCACGAAATTCCCGATCAATTTGATTACGTTTTAAAAATAGTATGCTTACACTTTACTTTTAATTAAGGAAATTTTGCTTGAATTTTATGTACGGAAAATTAATATCATAGTATTTATCACATTTAACCATTATCGGCATCATCAGAGCATCCCTACCCTATGTAGGGAACGGCTTAAGCACCCCAAGACCCTATTCCAAGCACGGGGTAAACGTTAACCTACACCGTTCATTTTTGCAGTATGGTGCTTCACTACACAAACAATGCGCGTTATAGGTTAACGTTTACCCTGTGCTTGGAATAGAGGTCTTGAAGTGCTTAAGCCGTTCCCTACCCTATGTAGTATTCTATTGGATCTCAGACTCTACTCGGATTACCAGCGTTTGTAGAATAAGTGGGTTTAATTAATTAAAAATAAATAATCTGATCAGGCTAAACCTCAAGAAAGTTAAGTTCTGGCAACACGGCTGGTTAAAATCGTTGTGTTATTTACTGCCCTTGAACTACTTCCCGGAATTCCTTTGCCGCAAGTAACAACAAACCAAGATTCCCTTTCTCCGAAGTTTCTATCTACGAGTGTTCAGTTCACATTGAATATAGTAGATTACCAGCACGTACCTTGATGCAATAACTGGACTCCGGCGAGCGCTCACTGCGTCGATATGAATCCAGCGATGGCTGACTTGTCGTGGTGAAAGATGGCGATCTGGCCGTGACGACTGACAGAATGGCGATTGTCGATGGGCTGGAATTTCGGGTTCCTTGATTGCAGGCGCTTCCTTCAAACGAAGTCGTTCAACGACGGCACGGCCACCCTTTGTCGAACCCAGAAGGGTTGACTCATTGACGATTAGGGCTCACTGCCCGAGAGCGTTGTCCTCCTTGGTGATTATGGCCCTAAGCCAGAGGAACAATGGCGGATCTTAACTATTAGAAATGGGCACCTTACAGATGCCCAAATCGTAATGGCGGAACTCACCTAGCCAATAAAAAGGCCGCCTGTTGAAGTGGTGGACTTGTTCCGTTGCTACAACCTACCCCGCAGTGGGATGTTAGGCAAAGATTGACGTCCATGGTTCGAGTACCATTGGATACATGCCCTTTCGCTCAATTTTCGAAAACATCTGTTAGATTTCCCTACCTGCCGCACTCTGACGGAACTTTCAACACTTTCTCTTTACATCTTTCATTCTAGCCAAAAACATTGATGTTCACTCTTGGTACCTCATGGTGATGAGCGAACATCTCCTTCTACATCAATTTTTTATGTGTTGTGTTTATGGCGTCTTGTTTGTAAGATGGAACACTGTTGAGCTTGTACGATTGAACACATTTTTTCGTTTTAAAACATATGAATGACATTTTTTACGTTTAAAAATGCCATGGAATCAATAATAAATTGAAAAATAAAAATACATTTTTTGAAATTGCAATTTTCGATGAATTTCGAAAATTGGCCATAATTTTTTTTTATTACTATAAATAATCAGTTCCGTTGGCAAACTTGGAGCCCTTTAGTTATTCTTTCGAAAAATCATTTTTTGAAATTGCAATTTTGGATGGATTTCGAAAATAGGCCATAACTTTTTTTTCGATGACTATAAATAATCAGTTTCTTTAGCAAAGTTGGAGCCTATTAGTTCTTCTTTCGAAATATGTCTTTAGATCCGCGTAAAAACTATACATGTTACGAGCAAAAAACGGATCGTGTTCCATCTTACAAGCCTTTCCTATACATATTCCATATATGGAATGTCGTAGAACTTTACACGATTTATAATTTAAATGTGTATGTTTTGTGACGCTCCATTTATGTGCATGATATTGAACAAAAATTCACACTACATTTTCGAGCGGTGTACTCTCATACATTCTCCTATCTAATACGCTTTCTCCTTTTCTTGTTGTTCTTAGATTATGAGCATTTTGACGTTTACTCGGTGCACTCTTGGGCACCGTTCGATGTCTTTTGTTTCAGTATTTTAGGTTCAACTGGGCGAAATTGATAAATGTGTTGGTTTTGCGTTTGGTAATGTTTTTCATTTTCAGCATCGCATTTGCGTGTCGTTTTAGGTTTTGGCCCGCACAGAAAAAATAATTTTTTTTTAATAAGCATGTAAAATTTTCCCTCGTTTAATTCTAAGCCAAATGAGGTGTAATCGTCGAAATTGTTTGCAACCTTTCATGCGCCATAAAATAATGTTTGCAATCTTTCATACAACAGGGTAGATTCAGGCGTTATCTGGCTTAAATTTACTTGAAATATCCCATTATTTTCAGCAAAATCTAGCATTCCCATTATGTGCCTTATATAACGCATAAAGTTCAATGTTTCTTTTTATCTGTGCACCAAACCCACGCTATGCGGTGTGGATGTTGTTGCTGTATTCACGTTGTTTGTGATTACTATCATTTTCATCAGTTGGTTTATAATCAATGAATGTGTTTGGTGGATTTTGTGTAGGTCCAATCGTCATTTTAAATCAGTAGAATGTTATCTGTTATCCAGTGTTTGTTCTTTTTCCTTGTTTCTTTGAATGTTGTTTTTTTAGGAGATTTCCGGTGCTGGAGCGCTGAGTGTCACGTGTGATCGTTTTTAAACATTTATGATCACCCGTAGTACTTGTCAAGCGTGTCCCAGGAGTGGTTCTTTTTCTATAGACACTCCATTTCCTATGACACGTGTGAGTGGTCGTGGAGTTCTCTGCATCTCTGTATCTCTTAAGTATGTGTTGTAATAACTACTACGCTTGCTTAATTGTTTTGCAAAATTTCAGTATAACATTTATAATTTTTAATTTTATTTTAACTGTATTTTTGAACTTGAAGTACTATTCCATAATAAAAATTCCATTACGCTTATAAGTATCAGGGGAACCACCGTTTTCCAATAGATTGCGCCACCAGTAAATATTAGTGAGCAATGTCGAATCAAAAACGCCTCATTGTTATACTTATGACAGACATACAACGCTGACCGTTGTAAGAACTGTTAAATACATTAATCCAGTACCGAAAAACACGTATTAGACTAAAGGAGTACAACGCTGTACGTTGTATATCTGTCCCTGGCATTACACTAGGCATCTGTCCACAACTCCGCTTCATTGCATTTGTTTATTTTTATCGGGATCATCGGTCGTGAATGGTTTCAACGCTTCAAAAGTGGCGATTTCAGCGTAGAAAACAAGGAACGTCCCAGACCGGTGAAAAAGTTTGAAGATGAAGATTTGGAGGCATTACTGCAAGAAGATTCATGTCAAACGCAACACGAAATTCAGTGGGTGTGACTGGACAAGTCATTTCTTATCGTTTAGGAGACTTGCGAATGATCCAAAAGCAAGGAAATTGGGTACCATACAACTTGAAACCAAGAGTCGTCGAATGGCGTTTTTTCACGTGTGAAACACTGCTCCAATGACAAAAAAGAAGGGTTTTGCACATCGTTTTGTTACTGCAGATGAAAAATGGATCCATTATGATAACACGAAGCAAAAAACAAAAAATCGTGGGGTCACCCCGGTCATCCACAACCAAGCCAAACATTCATGGTTCGAAACTGGGACTTACTCCGCTTGTTATATTATGAGCTGTAGGGGGACAATCGTAGGAGCTGACTACCGAACACAACTGATGCGTTTGAACCGGAAATTGAAAGATAAACGGCCACAATACCAGCAAAGACACGACAAAATCATTATGCTGCATGACAACGCTCGGCCACATGTTCCTCAGGTCGTGAAGAACTTACACAGAAACACTACAATGGGACCTCCTTCCACACCGCATTCTCCAGAAATTGCTCTTTCTGACTACCACCTTTTTCGATCGATCAACGATTCAACGTATTTTTGTAATCCATCAAAATAAACCCCCCGCGGATGTGAGGCGACCCAGGGATCTCTGCTGTTGGTTTGAATTGGCTCTTAAAGTCGATGTTTGAATATAATTTTGAAATTTATTGATATGAATCATTCATTCTTGTGAGTGACCACAATGGCTGTTGGCTTAAATCGGTCCACGAATTCGATATTTCAACGTTTTCTTGTATTCCATTGAAATAAACCACTCACACTTGTGAGTGGCCCCAACGGCATCCCTACTGTAGGTTTAAATCGGTGCCAAAATTTGAATAGCTTTAATGTGCATCTTTGTAGAGAATAAATCGGGACCATAGTTAAATATGTTATTCGCTGCCGACGTCAGTTGAATTCAGCACACCGTTTACCAAAACGGATCCCGCTGCTAACCCAACCGTTTTATCCAACATCCCAGTGATTTCTCGTGGAAGTGCGGAGGTGTTGTCGGCTTCTAATAAAGCGAGTATCACGACAACATATTCCTACCCATTTCCTACTTGACCTTAGGCTTAGGCTTAGCTTGAGATTACCGGTTTTTACACATTGAGGATGTATGCTAGTCCCAAGCATCATCTCTTGGTTTTCTGTGTAATAACAGCTGATCTGGCAATAACGGGCGGTCATGCTCTCAAAATAGACGTCCTATTTAAATTATCCATGAATTTGTACAAAATATGTTATGTTTAAATTTCACGATACAAAATCCATTCAGTATGTTGGAAAAAGTATATCTAAAAATATATCTAATTCATATTTTCATACTTCATATTAGAAAACAAATGTGCATTAAACCTCTTGAAAGTGGATACGTGCTTTATTTTGTCAGATACCGCGAATTCGGGTGAAATTGATCAGTGATGACCAAAAAAAAGAAGCTCAACTTTGCTACGAGGAACCCTAACCAATTTTACTTTTAGCCAAACAAGCTAACACAAACTTCAAGGTAAGATGATTTCAATAACAAGGTAGGAAATCAAAATTCTTCGAATTTTTCATATATTTATGTAACACTAGCTGATCCCGGTGCGAGAGTTGCTACGCCTGCAACTAAATGAATGAACATTACATAAAACTGACGCTTTTTTTAATAGAGTTTTTTTTAGTAATAAGGAGTTCAAACTTGTATCAGAACATTCTTCTTACCCAGACAATACACAGTTTGTGGCTTATTTACCTGGATAATTCTCAGGATTGGTTGAAAATTGTGGTTTGAATTCACCATAGAAATATTTCTTGCATTCAAAAATCCCGCATACCATTTGCTTGATTAGTTCTCAAGCTATGCAGAAATTTGTGTTTCATTTGTATGCGAGCCGGAAGGGGAAGCGGTCTCAAACAATCATAAGAACCTTCCCCAGCCCCAAAAATACCTGCATACATATTTTCACTCCGATCGGTCAGACAGACAGTCAGACAGAAATCCATTTTAATATAAATAAAAATCCTGTTTCCAATAACCCCCACATGCCAAATGTGCTTTCATTTACTTGAATAGTTCTCGAGTTATGCAGAAATTTGCGTTTCATTTGTATGAGAGCCCCCTCCCTTTCAGAGGGCAAAGGGGTCTCTCAACCCACCATAGAAATATGTCTGATTTTCAAAAAATTCCACATGTCAATTTTAATTCGATTTGCTTTATTAGTTCTCGAGTTATGCGGAAATTTGTGTTTCATTTGTTTGAGAGCCCCCCCCTTTTCAGAAGGCGGAAGAGTCTCAATGACCATAAAAACATTTCTCTCCTTCAAAAACCTTCATATGCCAAATTTGGTTCCATTTGCTGGATTAGTTCTCGAGTTATGCAAAAATTTGTGTTTCATTTATATGGGAGATCTCTCCCTCCACTTTTAGAAGGCGGAGGGGTCTTAAATCATCATAGAAACATTTCTCTCCTTCAAAAACCTCCATATGCCAAATTTGGTTCCATTTTCTTGATTAGTTCTCGAGTTATGCATACATTTGTGTTTCATTTGTATGGGAGCACCCCTCTTCAGAAAAGGGAGGGTCTCAAATAAGCATTGAAACAGTATTCATCTACAAAAACCTCCACATGCCAGATTTGGTTCAATTTGCTTGATTAGTTCTCGAGTTCGCTACATGATAGCTGACAGGGCGAGAGGAATCTGAAACCATCACAGAAACCTGCCTCGTTAAGGAAACCATCCATGCTAAATGTGGTTTCACTTTTGCTCGGAGGTCTCAAACCGCCATGCAGAAGAGCATTCTTGCCTACAAAACTCTCACATGCCATGTTTGGTTCCATTTGTTTGATTAGTTCTTGAGTTATGCAGAAAATAGTTTTTCATTTGCATGGGATCCTCCCTTTCTAAAGGCAGGAGGGTGTCGAACTATAATAAGATCCTTTCCCGGACCCATAAACCCCATAGTTTCGTATGTATGGTAGCCCCCGTTTTCAGAGTGAGGAGAGGTCTTAAATTACCACAAAAACATTTTCTTGCCTTCATGACACCACCCATACCAATTTTGGTTCCATTTGCTTGATTAGTTCTCGAGTTATGCAGGAATTTGTTTTCATTTGCATGGGATCCCACCCTCTCTAGAAGCGGGAGGGCTCTCAGAACTATCATAGAGATGCTTCCTGGACCCAAAAACCACTGGATGCAAATTTGCAAGCAGTAGGTATAGTTCTCATGTTTGGTTGAAATTTGTTTCATCTTGTGTGAGAGCCCCTTTTAGATGGAGGAGGGGCTTTGAACTGCCATTGAAACATTTCATGCCGCCAAAAAACTCGTCCATTCCAAATTTGGTTCCATTTGCTTGATTATTTCTCGAGTTATGCAGAAATTTGGATTCCATTTGTTTGAGAGCACCCCTCCCCTCTCCTCCTCATGTGACGGAAGAGTCTCAAAATCACCATAGAAACATTCCTCCTTCAAAAACTTCCACATGCGAAATTTGGTTCCATTCTCTTATTAGTTTCAGGTTATGCAACGGGATCTGGTTTCATTTGAATAGGTTCCCCTCTTCAGAAAGGGAGGGGTTTCAAATCAACATAGAACAATTTTTGTCTTAAAAAACCACCATACTAAATTTGGTTCCATTTGATTTATTAGTTCTCAGTCAGCTACAGAATGATGTATTTCATTTGTGTCGGACCCCCCCCCCTTTTGGATGGAAGGGGTTCTGCAACCAACATAGAAACATTTTTGTCTTAAAAACCACCACATGTTAAATTTCGTTCCGTTTTGCTTCCTAGTTCCTAGTTATGCAGAATATTGTGTTTTCTTTGTATGGAGCCCCCTTTTATGACGGGGAGGTTCTCAAGCTACCATAAAAACCTTTTCTGCCTTCAAAACCTCACACCATGCTAGAATTTGGTATCTTTTGCTTGATCAGTTCTCGAGTTATGTGAAATTGTGTTTCATTTGTATGGAGCCTCTTTCCAGTGAAGGGAGGGTCTCAAACTATCATAAGATTATTCTCCGGCCCCAAAAATCCCTACATGCAAAATTTCACGCCGATCGGTTCTTCCGCCTTCGCTGAGTTAAATCGTGACAAAGGAAACCCCAACTCATTTATATTTATATAGATTATATGTTGGGATAAAGGAAGGACCATCAAGTACCCGATTGAAGTGATTTGAATGGGAAGAGTGGAACTGCCAACTTCCTGTTTTTAACATTCATGAATGAAGGGCAGGCCAGCTAATGGGACTTGATACTAGGTGGGAGCTTGGTTTTGGTGTAGTTTTATGCGAACTTGTTTCTGGAAGGTTATTCTCTCAGACCCCGCAGCTTTGGGTTGCGCGTAAGTGTATCTGCTTACGAGCCCATATACGTTTTTGGCCCTTAGTACAGGGAACATGATGAAACATTTACCACAGTACAACCTTGCTCAAATCGTTTAATTAAAAGCAGTTCAGTGCTATAGTTAGTTGTCTTGCTACATTAGATGGTAGATCATATCATCATCATTATCATCGTCTTGATTTCTAAGTGATCAATTTCACCCGGATAGAATATTGTATTATGATGGAGAGAATCTAGTTGTGATTAGAAAATATTCTTTCATACGTGGTTAAACTATTATTGGTGGCTAGTATATACGTAAGTACTTATTTAAAAATTAAATTGCATACTAAAATATTCTACCCAGAAATGTATTCCAAAAAATCGGCAAAATGAATCAGCTTCACCCAAATTCACGGTGCCAAATTTTCAAACTCACGGTACTTCATATTCAAAAGCCATAAATGTATTACAACTTCAAATAATTTTGCTATAATGAGACGTTACACAAAAACATAAAAAATCTTTAAAATGACAATGGAGGTCATGATTTTGTGACAAATTAGAGTCCCATGTAATGATTAAACACCATGAGTAATTGACTATAAAATCAAGAATCATCAGGCTTCTACCTGAGAAAATTATATGACTTTTTCGGTGCCTTCTCGAGAACAGAATTTAACCAGATTTCACCAGAATTGAGACATTCAAGGTTCTACAACATGTAGAATAGCATCCAATCCAGAAATAACGCAAGCTCAAACTGTACTGTCACTTAGTAAAGGATATAAAGATAACTCAATTTAAAGCACAAATTCTGCCTCTCAGCCGGAAGGGTTTGGGTGGGTTCAATGTGACGGAGCAACTGTAAAGTATTTGCGCTCAATGATAAAACAAAAATGACGCTATCATATCAAGCAACCGAATAAATACCCTTTGGACGAATACTATATATAGTATGACAGATCATGGCGGCACATATGTTCCGTCAAGTCGTGCCTTCCACCAACACGTCGTGAAGGATATTCCCCGTTGCCATTTCACCAAAAAACCATATTGCGATAATAAAAATAATAAACATACTCCTCGGACGACTGACCCGCTGTTGTTTTCCCTTTTTCTTTTTCTTTTTCTTTTTTGTTGCGCCAACCAACCATGATGGTGTTGGCTTCAGTCGCTCGCTCACTTCGGAGGGCAGCTTGCTTTGTTATACGGAGGTTGTCTCAACGAATCTACAAACCAAGGTACGTTTGACCCGCCAAGCATCAATCCGTCCTTATAAAATTCCAGTGCATTTCCTTTCTCGGAATTTCCTTCCTCTGGCGACTTTTACTATACAGATGCAGCTTAACGTGCATTTAAGCGTCACCCACGTACTGATGAGAGCAAGGCAGAGAGATGAAGTCAAATTGCTACTTTATTTCCATAAAGATATTAATTGATATCGATATTTCGTTCTTAATGATCCATTTTTAACTCGCTGGAGATATTTCCATTTCAGTGACGAACCAACTTTGAAACGATGGAAGTCACTCTAGTAAAGAAATAATATAAGAATCCTCCATGCTCGAACTCTACCCAATGTTGGGTCATTCTCGGTGGGCCGTCCGAACGTAAAACAAAACGAGGTGGTAAATCTTTTCCTTTTATTGCAATCAATCTTTCTCTGCGAAAATAATGCGAGTAATCAAATCTGCTCTTGCCGCTCGGATCAAGTGCAATACGAATTCAAGCTTTTAATTACGATAGCGGAGCCAACAGGATTTACAGGTTCTCCTTTTGGATGGAAACAGCAGGCAGCATGGCTTACTATGATGAATAAAAAAAGAAAGAATCGTAATCATCAACTAAAGGCATCGGATGAGCATCCTGGTGCTGACTTGGCAATCGATGGTGGAAAGCCCTGCAACGCGATCTTGCATTGTTCAACGAGTTGGAGCTTTGCAGGTTCGGAGGACCGTAGTACGACCATTATTCAATGAAATGTGGCAAGCTCCCCGTCCTGTATGGTGGACGTTGGAATCTGGTGCACAGAAGAAATTCCGAAACACACCACCAGCATCTTTCATTAAGAGCGGAACGGGTAGCATAATGCTCGCCACCCAGCCAACGGGAGCCTCAGACCTCGAAAATGCCGTTAATTTGATTCGATTCCATTTAGCAAATGAGTTTCTGATGAAGAGAATTTCTGTCATCGATCGGAACCGTTCGCTCGATGAAAAGACGCCTCCCAAAGGGAGGGAAATTAACTGTATCATGTTTTATCTCCCCGCCCCCCCCCCTTCTTCTGCCTGTCTTTTCGCATGCCAAGCAACTGCTGCAGGCGAAAGAAAGAAAATGGCGAGTATGGGCACTGGTATTCTAGCGAGGGAATACAAATGAGAAAACATTGTGCATTATTTGCGTTCCCCAGATGCTTCTCCTTTCAGTCCAGATTAAACCATTTCCAGTGCCTTCCCGGTTGCATGAATCGGCCTTGAATTTTTTCGCCGTCGTCGTCGTCGTGGTTGCTTTCCTTCTCAAACAAATTTTCACTTCTCTCGTTTGGGGCACGGAGGGAGGCAGCACCACGCACTGAACGAGTAGGAAGAAAGTGTCGCTTCGTGGAACATTAATGATAAATACATTTCTTTATGGCCTCTTTTGTGGCCAGGCGTCTCCATCTCTTATTGTAGGTGGACAAAATTATGTTTATTCTACCATAAACCAACTTAACTATTGTTCGTGTAATTTGCAAAAAAAACCGTCGTTAAAGTGATACATTGAGCAGATGACTTTGTTGGCAAGGCTTTGGCAGGGAGGAAAGTGACCCTGAAATGTGAGCTGTCAAGTAGAAGAGAATTTTCCGTGTTCAAATGTGACCATGACGTGTAAAGGCAGTACCCAACAAAATAAGTTTAATGTCCTCTGTGTGGGTGATATGTTGTTGAGGCTTTGCAAAGATTTAAAATGAAATAAAAATTTCTTTATGATGGATTTTAAGGTAGTTGTCAAATGTTTCGAGGCTTGAAATAATCATATGTTCAGCAACCTGTAGTGTCTTCAGCTACCACGCAAGTGACTTGGTATATAATTTTGTTAAATAAATTATAGCAGACCAGAATATGACAATCGCTGTGATAGAAATGGAAAACGTTTACTGACGGGTTTAAGAACATGACATTCGGCAACCGAAACGTGACTCTTGATCAGTACTTCGAAGCTCAGGTAACTTTCATTAAAGATGTTAAAGGACAACCTTAAGAATAGCGATACTGACTCAATACAGCAGCGGCCGCGGCGTTCAAATCCATCACTGACAAAAAGTTTCTTCAGCAAACTGGTTTGAAAAGTTTGAAGCCGTTATCGAAGAGCGGACTGCTCTTCTATTAGATGGCGACCATGCTTTGAGGCTTAACAACAAACGATTAACTAGAAATGAGAAGAAAAACTGGCTATTTTCGATTTAGTTCCAACTACTATACTTTGGGCTTCTTCAGCGTCTTGTACTTATAAATTGACTCCTGCGCAATTCGGATCACGCAAGGGAACATATTCACGACGACTGAATAACTCAAGGCGCTGAAACGCTAAATGCTGCATTTGGTGATGAACGCTGATCTTCTTTCAAATTTAGGACAACAATCAATATCGGAACTGCGATCGGCGGAGATACTTTCGGTTCAAGGAAGTGGTAAGATGAGTTTGTGTAGCTCAGATCTTGGTTACGTCGGATAACAATTACCTTGAAGGTATGAATTCGTGCTTACTATGGACTCCACATGACCTTGAGGTCTGGTGACTTTACTAGCTTATTACAAAGAGGTATGCCATGTTAAAAAACTGAAAATGTTGAACCGGTAGTTGGACCGGGCATGGACCTGCAGCTTTATACAATGCTAAAATGATCTAAACACGTGCTCCAGGATGTCTTTGGCGTGTATGTGAATGTGGCGTTCGGAGGAGAAGGATGAACCACGAGCTGGCGCATCTGTACGAACACAATACCGTCATGTGGAAGGTACAATGGGTGGGACATGTTGAAATGTCGGACAACAACCCTGCAAAATGGGTGTTTAGCGAATCGAACCACTACTGAGCGCAGAGGAGTGCGGTAGGCTAAGTGGTTAAACCAATTGAACGGCACCTTACAGTATGGGACATTTGAGGAACTGCGGACAAGCGGCCCTCAACTTCAGTTTTATGGGAAAATATCCTGACGCAGGTGCGGTCTTGGTAGGACGTCGAACCAGCGCGGGTAAGGAAAATAGATCAAGATCGAAAACAATGCCGCTACGACTGGCAACTCAACGGTCGGGACTGCGCCGGTGGTGTGGTTTAGCACCGCTCTTCAAGTAGCACATCAAACGATACATTACCTTATAGAACTTATGAGCTTGAAAACGGAATTCATCATCTTTGATCAGAACATCAACCAGGAGAACGTTTACTTGTACGTTGGAGATAGAGAGTTTGGTATCTGGCAAGGCCGCAGGCAACACACACCATTCTTCGAGAAGATATCAAAGGAAAGAAGTGAATAGTCGGAAAAAATGATTAAACAGAGATACCATGAATTCATTTAAAGATAGTCATTTAGTAGCATCTAAGAAAGGGTGAACATTCTTTTATTTCTCTCCAAACAATAGGTATTT